>JABSTQ010011466.1:952500-1123108 GCA_013358835.2 Ixodes persulcatus | reverse complement strand
GGGGAAAGGCTATTCACGACTTGGGTTCTTGGAGAGAGGCTTAAAGTGCTCATCACGTGGATCCGGAGTCACACGCTCTGCTGGCTGTCGTCAAGACCCCGCTGTTGTTTACAGTTGACAATCTTCCGGAAACAAGAAAAAGGAGGGGGCGATAGCGGGGAGGTGAGGAGGAAAGGCGCGCTGTTTGTATGGTTGATGCCCTCACTGAAAACGTTGGCGCGTGCAGCAACCTTCAGGCTTTTTAAAAGTGTGCACCCTATTTTTCTTTGCCGTGCACGGCATTTTCTATCTGTTCTGTTTGGGCAACCCATGAGTCGTTCCCTTATAAACACGTTTCCAACCAGAAAAAAACTACTTTTCAAGTAATGCTGATTATGTCTGTGCTGTGTCATGAACATACATCACAGCGCAGAGTCGCATAGAGTTACGTTCTTTATGGTTGGAAAAGTACTATTTCGATTTGAAGCTGAGCATTTGCAGTCTTATGTAAGCAAGAACAAACTCTTTTTTAAAATTTATTTATTCGCATTACTTCGAACGCCCCTTAGGTATATTGGATATACAGGGTGTCCCAAAAGAAAATTTACAGGGTTTTTATTTCCGCAAAAATAAACTGGGCATCGCCGAACGCTCAATCTCCGCCCAAAGGTAGCGCTAGAGGTCACAACAAGATGCCCAAGTTTCAGCCCGATCCGATAATTTAATCAAAAGTTATAAGTGATTCTCTGAAAATTTCAATGGGAAAATGAAGTCCATTTTCGCCCGTTTTCGGTTTCTGGTGCCATAGAACCCCATGTATTCGAAAACTCCGTCGGCCGCCATTTGCCCATTGAAATGTTCAGAAAATCACTTATAACTTTTGATGAAGTTATCGGATCGGGCTGAAACTTTGCCATCTAGTTGTGACCTCTAGGGCTACCTTTTGGCGGAGAATGAGCGTTCGGCAATGCATAGTTTATTTTTGCGGAAATAAAAACCCTGTAAATTTTCTTTTGTGACACCCTGTATATGAACTAGACCGTTGGATATGAAACCTAGACAAAGACAGACTTGAAATTGATAAAACATGCACCGGAAATAGAACCTACTGCCCAACACATTATCTTCCGTAAAATAATAATACAAGTACGACTAAGTTTAATGTTTTCACTCAGGGATCCCACAGGCCCATAGGCATAAAATATGTTAACATCTCCGTATTCGCAGATTGTTCATTTTAATTAAAAAAGCCATCGCTTTCGGAGACGGTTAGACATTTTCTGCACTGTATGTGGTTATGTGCATGTACGTTCTACGCAATTTGAGATCTAAATTAATATTGAAAACATAATCAAACATTTGTCCCGCAGCAAATATTTAAAGTTAACTACCTTTCTTGCTACAAAAATTTGCAGAAGATGCAGAACTGCGTCATAACGTGCCGTAATAATGTGCCAATCAAAAACGGTGCCTACAAAATAAAGGAGAAAATCCACTTTGCACCATTTGGCTACCCATGCGGGAACAATGGAGAGGTAGGAGATTCCAAAATACTTTTATTTTTCGTTAAAAGTTTCCAAGCAGTGTGGGAAGCATGGGTGTTTCTGATTAGTGCTGAGAAGGGAACGTGTTGGTCAGGGGAGCTAGAGCACCGACAACTCAAGAAAGGTATCAAGTGCCGGTTACTGAACATCTTACCATAGCTCGGTAGCCAATAAGATCTCGGCATCAGTGAATCAGAGCCTCGAGGATCCTATCACGCTGTCAGAATCGAGAACATAATGGTTCATTACCTGCGATTCTTCTACTGACAGTTAATCTATGTGTGCTTCAAGTACGGCTTACCAGTATATAATCTCATAACGAACACAATTAATGTTATACATATTTTTAATTAGTTCGACTAATTAGAGGTGAAAGTAATATCCGGCTCCAATCAATCTGCAGTGATACACATCCTGTTATTTTAGGCTTTATAGATTTGTTTTCAAAAAGGCCGTGGTAGCTACATAAATACAGTCTGTGCAGGCGTGTTACACGGCCAGAGGGACATATGTAGGGGGATCATCGTTATGATAAATCACATTAGTAGCTAAAATTCGTTAATAATTTTTAATAGTAATAATAAACATGCGATTAAATTAGAAACTCGCGAGGAGAGATAACAAACGAATCAATCGGCAATTTTTAGAAGGATTCTGAGCGCATAGGAAGCGCAGTAGTGCGCTGAAGTTACCACTCGTACAACAGCCACAAGGGTGGCGGTGAGAAAACACGAATAAGAAAGAAGAAAAGAAAAAACCGTGCGGGTGAGTTATCCCACATATTAAGTGGTTTCCGAGACGCGCAGGAAGTTTCTAATTGGAACCATATGTTTATTTTCACCACGTAAAAACGTTAATGATCATATTTTGGTTGATTCGCCTACTTTTCTTGACAATTAGTCTCTATATTACGTCCCGTTAGCCGTATAACTCACTCGAGAAAACCGCATCAGTATCGCTTTTTCGGCATTTTTTAAACAAATCTGTTTAGCCTAAAAAAGCTCCTCTGACAGCTTAAGAATCGCCGGGCGTGGCCAGTCCCAGGCATCTAATTATCGCCCCTCGGCCAATGAGATTGCTGCATTAGCATATAAGATGGCGGAATAACCAATCAGAGAGCAAGGAGCGGGAACATGAGATGCCACACCCTACAGTGACAATTGCATGAATACGCTATGGGTAAGCTGCGTTTGACAACTTCCAGTTCCTTAGAGTGTTTGGCTTCTCAGTGGCCAGACTAATGAGGTGCAACTGCGAGCACGGTATATTTGTCTGAATCCAGGGCTGGGCAGAAATAAAACTAATCAGGAATAGAGATACTGAGACACGTGTATTTCGAGGCGAAATTACAAATATGAAGATCAACTTGTGTCTTATTTATAATGGGATATCCCCGAAATGTTTCTGCGAAAACGACAAAAAAATATCCTGGAATGCAAAACAGATTTATGCAGAAATACATTTTTTGGCAGATGCGGCAGATACGGAGAATGCAGTTCGTAACGAATGAAAATTGCGGTGTTTATGTTTTTCCGTTTGTGTTACTTAATGCACCACCTCAATACCTCGAGCTCCTCATCTGTGCACAGCTGCCATCTCTAATGGAGCGAAAATATTATGTCACCAGCAGCGAGCCATATAGGTACTAGATGCAAACGACTGTGTGTCATGCTTGACAAAAGGCATTTGTCTGAAATAAACCCGGTTTCGCTGTGACGGTGCGTCTCAAATTGTCCTAGCAAGTACACTTGAGTCAGCCAGGGTGGAAATATCGGACAAAAAGAGCTGGACTTTTCTTTGTTGCAACATCAGAGAAAGATAAGCTCCTTTACTCTCGACGATTAGAGGATTCCTTTTCCCCACTCTCCTTTGGAGTTCCCTCTGGCATTGTGCAAAGATTGAAAGAGTTCGTGAGAGGTGCTTATTCTGCAATTTGTTTTTAATCTACCTTTCTCCGAACCATTTTTTTAAAATATAATTTAGGCTTTTTTGTAAAGGGTTATGGGGCGGGTTCACCAGAAAGATGGTTTTTCAATTTATTGTAAAAAATCCGACAGTTAAAAGTCGGCATCGAATGTAACAAGATAACAAAGGCTCTCGCAGGTTTGCGATACAAGCGGTGCATCGATAATTATTTTTTTTTTTACAACTGAGATACAAAGTCATATTTCACATAGAGCTCGAAAAAAAGAGAGAGATACTTAAATGTTTTTCTAAGATACTATCGGTGTACATGTGTACCGCGATACCGCCAGCTCTGTCTATCTCTGATTTCACATTGAACCGAGATGACTGCCAGCAAGAGTACTCTTTCCAATTGTGATAAAAAAATACAGCAGATTGACCAAGCGCCGCATACGTATTTCAAGCATTCTTAGTCTGATGTGAATTACCAACCCCTCTTTGACGTGAATCTCAACTTATTTGGAACTATGCTATGTGATGGCTGGTTCAGAGACCAAACCCATTCGGCATGTCACATGTGTCTCGCTGACACATTATAACCGGACGGAAAACAAATAAGGAGAGTTCGTTACAAATTGCAAACAGCTCAAACCTACGTAAACGTGATGTTAACGCTGAAGCCGTTTTTTTATGTCAGTATATAGTACGTTACGTGTATGTTTGTTTTGTCTGAAGTTCGCACATGTATACACACATGTACTATCGGGGAAAAATGAAATGCGAACAGAGGAGCGCGTGGCTCCCGGTACAGGCAGCTCCGCCTGGAAGTGAGCCTAGGGCCGAGGGTGCGTGGCCTACTCCGATGTGTTTACGCCCCTCACTCTGCACTCCCCAAGCTTCGGCAGTGCGCCTCTTAGTGCACTGAAAACTATCACCGCCATATTTGCTAGGTCGGCGCGAGCGGCTAGTAGCAGCTAAAACGCGCGCTCAGCCAGCGCGCGCTTTATCTGCTACTAGCGGCGAGCTTCCTGGCGGCAAGCTTCCTTCTTTGTTCGCATTTCATTTTTCCCCGACAGTACATAACTATAGTTTTTCAGCAATATCGTCTTGCTAACCTTAACCGATTTTTGTTATGTGCTTATTTTTAACGCACTTGATGCTCCAAAAGCCGAAACCAGACCAGTATGCGTAATAAAGAGATTCTACGTTAAAACTTCTGCTTGCTGCTTAGAATTGCGTACCAAGCGTAATTTGAAGGCAGGCTAACATACTTCGGTGTCTCGCCGCGACAAATTTGAGAAATCTGAGATGAAGAATGTTCCTTCTTTTTCAGCGGTGCTGGTTCGGAAACTGCACAAATATTGATAAGGAGGTCTCTTAAACAGTTCCAAGGTGGAGAATTGCGATCGCAAGTATCCATGCCTCAGAAGAAGTATAAATAAAAGAGCTTCTTTTTTCTTCACGCGTTCACTTTTACTAGTACAGAATCACAATAAATGGGTGTATTTACAGCATCTTTCTGCAATACAATGCCTGTTAAAATGTTTTATCAACCTCATTTAGCTTTAACTGCAGAGATGACACGAAAAACGAAATACAGGGACTTAACATAAACGTGTCGTTTAGCTTTAATTCTACTAAAACTTGAAAGATTCTTCGCGGCCGCCATTAGTCCAGGTGCTGATATCTGCCGAGCTACAAATTGATGAAGACCGAGAGCACTGTAGCAAATTGTATCAAATCAATCGAGAAAAATCAATTCTGTTTATTAATTGCCATACAATACAATGGAGCATGCACATATAAAGCCTTTTTTTCGATCGCGCAGAATAGCTTTCTGGTTATCGCGTATCTTCTCGCACGTGTCAGAATATTCCATCGGCATTGCAACTCAACGTCTTCATCATGCGACATAAAAGTAAACTGAGCAAGAAGTAAATCAAAAGAAATGCTATCGCATTTGAAGGTGTCATGGGTAACTTTAAAATGCAAGGTTATATCTGGAAAATAAAACCCGTTTTTTTTTTTGCACAATAAAAATACCTATCTCAGAAATTTGGTACTTCCTCAATCAAGTACGGTCCTGCTCGAGCAGGCTCGGCGTGAAAGCAACTGAGTCTTGGGCTCGCGCAGGAGCGTGTACCGATGTTTCAGTACGCCACAGGCGCAGAAAGGTCACGTTGGATGAAAAGCTGGATATGGTTGTGCAGGAAAGATCGGGGCGTGCTAGACAGGGTCTGACAGAAGCTTTTTGACATGAACACTGAGGAGTACCAGAAACCGCAGGCGTCAGCATGGAACAGCTTCTGCAGCTCCCTTCCCGCTTGGAACCAAAAATTGCGCGACAAACCGGACAAAACACAATGTTTCGCCAGTTTTGTTTTGTTCAACAAAAACAACAACAACAACAACAACAACAACACAATCTTATGTTTATACCAAACTAAACGCTTTTCAAGTTACACGCTCTCGCCTCTTCAGTCTTTTCACTCAGCGCGCCCGCAGACTGAAATACTATTTTATTTTTATTGTAGTAATTCGTTCTGTCCAATACATACAATTTTCGTTGTTACTAAATAAGAGAAAAGAACGATTTGTTTTTTAACAACCTTAGATCGAAAACGAGGACGAGCGAAATCCGTTCATTTCGACCAATCGCCTGACGAGCCTCAAGTGATGTCATGGTCCACGTCATTCATAAGCTGGATTTTTTCGCAGTCTGGGGCGTCGCTCTCATGGGTCCAGGTGTGACTATTGCTGGTACTGTTAAATTAATTTGTGAAACGCGCAAGCGCAACATCGGGCTAAAACGTCGTTACAATTGCCTGCAAGACACCTGACATCTATATCAATCGTTACCCTGTTGGAAAATCTAGATGTTCGAAAGATGATGGAAAAATCCTCATACAAGCGTGTCGTATCTTGGGACATATACTATACCAAAAAAAAAAAAGACGGCTCCAACATAGTGGATTAAGGCGGAACGATACAGGTGGACGGAACCATACAAGCTTGTCATATTATGGGACATAATATATTAGCGTAGAGGATTCTGTCAGAACCATGGAGGCGCACGGAACCATGGAGGCGCACGAAACCATAGGCGAACGGAACCATACAAGCATAAGGTATTATGGGAGATCCTATACACGTTTGCAAGTCAGGCTTCAGGGCGCTGCCATGTTGCTCGACTGGGGTGCGCTTGGACGGGTCATAATCCGATTACGAAGCCTTGCTAAGGCGTCGTAATCGGATTATTGCTTCGCCCAAGAGTGCACCCCACTGAGCAAGAGGGCGGCGCCCTGAAACCGGACTTGCAAAAGTGTATACCAGCGAAAAGGCGATAGCAGCATGATTAAGTCATGTGGGAAAATTCACCCATATGGTTCCACCAATCTGGTGTTGCCGTTTCACTGGAAAACGGGCGATTTTTTTTAAGCCTTACATATTTGTTTCAAAAGGTAGTGAAGCTACACTTATGTGGTTTGCACAGGTGAGTTATACGTCCAGGGGGACGAAGTATATGGGCCTAATCGAAAAGAGCATTCGGATAATTAAATACAACTTGTTAATTAACTTTTTAGTTAGTGATAATTAACATATGGTTTCAATTAGAAACTTGCTCATAGCCATCGAAAACCACTAAATCAACTCTTTTTAGAAGGATATAACGCAGGGGCAGCATTTTACGCGTTCTGTAAAGACACTTCATTTGGACGCGTTTCTAGGTTTCGGTTTCTTATCGGAGCGCATATCCGCGCCCACACTACTGTTCCCCAGGGGCTTCGACGCGCAAAGCACGTGCGCCCTGCTTCTCTCCATCCTACGAGGGAGGCGAGGGGTGGCTTCGCACTGCGGCCACCGGGCAGCAGGATCGCGGGCGCAAAGATGCGCTCTGATAAGAAACCGAAATCTAGAAACGCGTCCAAATTGAGCATATTTTTAGAACGCCGTAAAATGCTGCTCCTGTTTTATATATTCATAAAAAGAGTTCATTTAGTGTTCTTCGATGATGCTTAGCAAGTTTCTAATTGAAGCCATGAGTCTATTTTGACTAATTAAAATTTAAGGAACATATGCTTTTAGAACTTCAGATTGCGCAAGTTGGTTGTTCATGTTGGTTGACGGTGCAGCGCACTCGAAAAACTGTCACTCACGCTTTTACACACACAAGGAACAACTCTCACAGAGCGCTCACTAACACCTTTGCATTGCGTGATTACCTTCTGCTTCCAATTCTACTTCAATTTGAAACAATTTTCAAATAGAAAAACACCGCAAATGAATGACAAAAAGACAACAAATTTCTTCTAATGCTTAGGCAAATTTGCGGCTAAATAATCAACGTCTTTTTGTGGCAAAATAATGGACAGCGTACTAACACATTTGTCCTCTAGTCGTATGATGTTCTCGGCTTCGATAATTTTCCTTGTTAATTGGTTGACACTTTTGCCTAAAACGGTGCTGTTTTTGAAATGTGTGACACACTCATAATCGCGACAGTTTATTCCTAAGTGGCTAGAGTTCGTGTTGACGATGTTGTTATTGTGTTCACGAAGGCGGTCATTAAGACGCCGCCCAGTTTGTCCTACGTATTGTCTTCCGCAGGAAAGGGGAATGAATATACAACTCCCTGAACACAAAGTAGAAAGTTCGTTCTATGTTTCTTAGAGCAGCAGGTTGCACGATTTGAGGGTCTGGTCACGTTTCTGCACAGGCTGGAAAGTTTGTTGGGAGCTGAAAAGACGATATCAACATTGCCTCTGTTCGCTGTTTTCTTAAGGCCGTGAGAAGAATTGTGGATGTATGGGACGATGACTTGTCTTCTTGTTCTGTCGCTGTGTGTTTGCTTCACGCAGCTCCCTTGCTTCACTTCTTTTAGCATAGTTTCAACCACTGACACCAATAAGCAAACAGGGTACCCTGCGGACTTCAGTCTTGCTATTTGCCCGTCGAAACTCTTTTGTATGGAATGTGAGCATGATTTTGTGAATGAGCTCTTAAGACATGACCGCACTATGCCTCTCTTGACGAGTTTCGAGTGCGCGGAGTTGAAGGGGAGGAGTGGTTTTTCGCCCTGGGTTCATAGAACCAGCAGACGTGGCGGGGTAGCTCCACCAGTCGGAGATCTAAGAATCTTAAAGATCCTTCAACCGGCAACTTGTGGGTGATTTCTAAGGATCTCATACAATATTTCAATACGGAGAGAACGTCGTCTACCATGCTTGGAAAATTGTTTGCATGGGTGGATAGGAAATTTAAAAAATCGTCCACGTATCTAAACACTCGCACCACTTTTGTGGCATCTAACCTGTGTTGTAAAATCCTATCGAGGTGTGCGAGATAAAGCTCGCTGAGAACAGATGCAATGCACGATCCTATGGACACTCCTCTTTTTTTGTAAGTTGGTGTGTCCATCCCAGACAGCAAAGGTGGATTTTAGGTTCATGGTTAGCAAGTCCAAAATCTCACCTTGGGGCATGAGTGATGCATTCTGAAATGCAATAGCACCATAGGTGTCGATGCTGTATTCAATACTTGTTAAGAGACGGTCTTGTGTTAATGTATAATATAGGTCCTTATGTCCATTGAGAAAACTTGCCTACCTTGATGTTGTTGTTCTTCTAGGAAGTTAAAGACTTCCAGGGAGCTTCGAATATGGTATGGATTGTCTAAGGTTAAAAGGTTTAGCCTGTCTTGTAGGAATAGGGCAACTGATTTTTGCCACGTTCCCCATTCTGAAACGATGACTGTTAGGGGGCAGTGAGGTGTCTCTTAACAAGTATTGAAGAAAGCATAAACACATTTGGTGCTATTGCATGTCAGAATGCGTCAGGCATGCCCCAATGTAAGTTTTTGGACTTGCTATCCATTTACTTAAAATCCACCTTTGCTGCCTGGGATGGACACACCAACTTACAAAAAAGAGGAGTGTCCATAGGATCGTGCATTGCATCTGTTGTCAGCGAGCTTTATCTCGCACACCTCGATAGGATTTTACAACACAGGTTAGATGCCACAAAAGTGGTGCGAGTGTTTAGATACGTGGACGATTTTATGAATTTCCTAGCCACCCATGCAAACAATTTTTAAAGCATGGTAGACGACGTTCTCTCCATATTGAAATATAGTATGAGGTCCTTAGAAATCACCCACAAGTTGCCGGTTGAAGGATCTTGAAGATTCTTAGATCTCCGACTGGTGGAGCTACCCTGCCACGTCTGCTGGTTTTATGAACACAGGGCGAAGAACCACTCCTCCCCTTCAACTCCGCGCACTCAAAACTCGTCAAGAGAGGCATAGTGCGGTCATGTCTTAAGAGCTCAATCACAAAACTATGCTCACATTCCAAACAAAAGAGTTTCGACGGGCAAATTGCAAGACTGAAGTCCGCAGGGTACCCTGTTTTCTTATTGGTGTCAGTGGTTGAAACTATCCTAAAAGAAGGGTAGCAAGGGAGCTGCGAGGAACAAACAAACAGCGACAGGACAAGAAGACCAGTCATCGTCCCGTACATCCACAACTTTCTCACGGCCTTAAGAAAACAGCGAACCGGGTCAATGTTGATATCGTTGTTTCACCTCCCAACAAACTTTCCAGCCTGTGCAGAAACGTGACCACGCCCTCAAATCCTGCAATCTGCTGCTCCAAAAAAACATAGAACGAACTTCGTGCCTTGTGTTGAGGGGGTTGTATATTTATTCCCCATTTCCTGCGGAAGACATTACGCAGGACAAACTGGGTGGTGTTTTAATGACCGCCTTCGTGAGCACAATAACTACATCGTCAACGCCAACTCTGGCCGCTTAGGAATACACTGTCGGGATTGTGGGTGTATCGCTCATTTCAACAACAGCACCGTGTTAGGCAAAAGTGTCAACCAATTAACAAGGGAAATTATCGAAGCCGAGAACATCATACGACTAGAGGACAAATGTGTTACTACGCCGTAAATAATTTTGTCACAAAAAGAGATTGATTATTTAGCCGCAATTTTGCCTAAGCGTTAGAAGACGATTGTTTGCCATTCTCGCCTTTTATGTTTAGTCTTTTTCTATTTGAAAATTGTCTCAAATTGAAGTAGAAGTAGAAGCAGAAGTTAATCACGCAATACAAAGTTGTTAGTGAGCGCTGTGTGAGTCTTGTTCCTTGTGTGTGTGAAAGCGTGAGTGACAGTTTTTCGAGCGCGCTGCAACGTCAACCAGCATAACATACTTAAAGAGAAGATGAAGCGGTTTCGTATCTGAGACGACACACTTAAATATTCTTCATTTGACCTCCAGGATCTCGAATATCAAAATTATTTTTTAGTTTGGTCAATCGAGGCTGCGTAGAATAATTTTCAAAGTACCGCTGCAGGCACACTTTCCCGGAGAGTGACGTCACAAAAGGAGCTTTCGAAATCTCCGCTCTCACGGATCTTCAGCACCTATCCAAGCTATGCACTCACACGCTATTTTTAAAAATGGCAGAGAAAGACGTCACGACTGGTGCCAGTGCGGGTGAATATACCTAGAAAACTTCCGATTGGACGCGCGGCCCTCAAGCGACGCACGCTTAGCGGCCGAAAGATCCTCTTATGACGTCACTACTGGTCGGATGTTTTTGTGTTTTCTCACGTTTAGTTATATCTTTGGGAAAAACGAACGTGATATTCAGATTTACGGGATAAAACTACGCTAGAATACATCTATCTAGTTTTCGAAAGAAATGCTTCCCTTTAATAAGCCGACTCACCATTACAATTAGCCCTTTATACTATGCCCCCCTGGCCACATAACTCGTCACCTGCATAGACCGCGTAAGTGTAGCTTTTACGGCTCGTTTTCAACCAATATGTAAAGCATAAAAAAACACCCATAGATTCTCCCATAATACGATATGATTGTATGGTTACTTCCACGCTTGCATCGTTCGGGAGAGACTCGAGGACACGAAAGCTGGATGTCAGCGAGTCTCTACATTGCGAGTGGTTCGAAACAAGCATGATGTTTGCAAACCGATAAGCTCTCGTTCGAGGTTCTCGAGGAGCACTAATAGCAGTTGCAAAACTTAGTGACGTGGTAAATTTGGTAGCAAGTATTTATTTCTAGAACAATTGCACGCAGCAAAGCTCAACTTTGCTACAAAGATGATAATTACAAATTCAGTACTGAACAAAAGTGTCCCTTGAGCTGTCAGACCAAACTCCCACTCTTGCCGCTCAGGAGCACCTAACGTGTGCGTGGAGGATCAGCACAACCCAGATTTGTGCTGCGAGCACACCTGCGATATACAAATTGAATAAACATGAGATGAAAAATTAGAAACGTTTACAATTCTCTCTGATGCGAGATTAGAGCACAGCTCTTGAGGAGCAGGATGGGAGAGTACGAAAGGAGGGTATGCCCCTCCTCCCCCTCCCTTTCTCTTCTGCTGCTCCCTCCCATTCAGCGGTAAATTTCCATAAATTTAGCGGCCAAATTTACCCGCTAGACTTAGAGGGAAAGTTGCGCTAAATTTCAAGCTAAATTTAGTAAAAAAAAATGCTCGCTCAATTTTCCGCTAAATATAGCGGGAAAATGTCCCCACTAAATTTAGCGGGTTAACTTGCCCCGCTAAATTTTGCGGGGAAATTGACGTCACGTGACCTCAACACCAATTCAGTTTCCCTGCTAAATGTAGCGGGCAAAATGCCATCACATGATTTCGTGTCACGTCACCCATGAACAAACTCATTTTCTCCGCTAGATTTAGCGGAAAAATTAACGTCACGCGACCTTAACATTAATTCAATTTGCCGCTAAGTTTGGCGGGCGGTTACGCGGACGGCGACGCCGCGAAACGGCCGCCAAAGACCTGCGCTTTAAAAAACTAAATGCCTCGCATGAAATAAAGTAAAAATTAGAGATAAGACAAAGAAAAGAGAACCTAAATACCTTCTGATATCATTCTTTGTGTCTGTTCTCAAATGTTTTGATTTCAAGAAATGTTTATCTCTTTATTCATAGCCAGAGAGCCCCTCCCTGTTTCAGCATGAATGCAATAAATCAGCGCAGACTAGACCTTGTAAACCATAATGCACATGAAAATGATTGCTTGCCACATAGTCAGGCATGAGTCGGTGACTAAGATATCTAAATACATATGTAGTAAGGAACGTTCTTCAATAAAACTTATAGGCTGTGAATTTGACAGTTCAAACAATCATATATGGAACACTGTATGCCTCTGAGTTTTTTGTGACACATCAGAAATGGAGCAGCACTGTCATCCTTGCATACTTAACAAGTGTTTGCATTTTTTTAGCATGGCATTTGCTATTCTAATGTCCATACAACCCCCTTTAACAAAATTTCATTTATAGAAATTTTTATTGGTTCTTCTTAACTCGCATGACAGTTTCGGTACCTTGAACTCACTAGGCAACAACACTTTTATATATTGATGTAATAGTGATATACGAGGTGTATGGGCTTGAGTACGGCTCAATAAGCACACATATGTAGAAAAGTATTGTCGAAAACTCAATCGTCAACATAAAAATTAAACTTTTCGGTAGAATGCGGATCCAACTATGGATATGTTCGTGAATACGGTTGGCTTATTTAATATGAAGAATATGTGTTAGACGTACACTCTAAGGAACCTGTTGCATCTACGTTCATGCAAATTACTTCGGAGAACCAAGCGCTGCAGTCTCGAGAGGGAGTTTGGTCAATGAGTCTACCGAAAATGAGGGTAAACAAAAAAAGCAGTTTGATCTGCGACAATCAGCATTACATAAGCGAGTGACATGTACAATGATTATTTTAAACATTTGTTTGGGTTAGCACGAGCAAAGCCATCTGCGGGACGTTATTTCTGTGACGCCGTCGAACCTTTATCCGCGGGCTTTAAGTTCACATGTTAATCATTCCTGCAGACTCCTTTTTGTAATTGGAACTCCATCCAACCCAAGATTTGAATATGCGTTTTGCATTTTAGGCTTAGTAGTGCTTTTGCTGTTTCACTTAAGGAATTGGTAAGAAGAATGTTTATTTCGAGTGGCATATACTAACACCTGGTGGCACGAGGAGTCTCCTGTCATGACGGTAATCAAAAGTTACAGGCAGGGAGATACTGCAATGCTCTTCTTTTATAGAGGGCAAGAGCGCAAAAGACACGGACAAGTAGAAGAACAGGATAGGACAAGTCAAAGCGCCACTATCTACTGGCGTTTTTAATGTGAAAAAAAGAACGAACCTGGAGTTTTTTTTTTAGTGATAGAAAAAGAAGAGGAAGGTCAAAGCAAGGAAACTAAAGGAAGGAAAATAATATATTTTGTTTATGAAAAGCTATAAAAAGAGGACTGGGGAAATGAGACTAGAGAAAGAAAATAAGAAAAAACAACAATTAGGAACATAAATTAGAGAGAAAGACCGAAGAAGTTTGAGGAAAAATCTAAAATAGAAATAAAATTTAAAAATTTTGCGTTTTAAGAAAAGAAATCGAGGTATTGGAGTTCTCTGTCAGATAAGGCTACTGGTTAGGCACGCTAGGTTCTTTTGCATTACTTATAAGATGGCAGAACTGTTTTGGCATACCTTTTGGTAAAACGGAGTCTCAAAACTAGCTATACTCGGCGTCAACTATTTTGTGCTGCATTGCCAAGGCTAGAGTGGCTTCCACAGTGCCACAGTGCTTCAGCCCAACACTGTTGTGAGAGCATGTGGTTTAGTGTTGCATCTCATTCGCATGGTCTAGAGAAACTAGTGGTGACAGAGTTGGAGCACTGCGGAAGCAACTCTAACCTTGACAGCGGAGCACATTAAAGTTGACACCGACTATAGAAGCATCGAGGAATGCGGACATGCAAACTGTGCATTTCTTAAAAGAAGTTAATTCAAGCAAAGGTAAAACAAATGAGTACTTACGGCGGCCATACCTGCATTCCTCCAGCATGATCACTTGCTTCTCGTTAGCACCATTCGATAAGAAGCACCAGCAACACGCCCGTGAGGCACCGCCGACTCCTGGATAGAATGACAACGACCCTCCTCAGGTCTTGGAAAAAGATCCGAAACACTGCTTTATGCCAGTTGTTGTATTTGGCGGGGCATGGGCTAAAAGCAGAAATTAACAAATTTATCAGAAGCTATAGATTCCTCAACGCTCGCGGTGTATAAAAGCTTCGTTCGATTTACATGCACCTCCTGCAGCGGTGCAGAAAAGTATAGGGCGGTGTACTTCATGTAAGCGATTTGGTGAGCGACGAGACAAGGGACAGCGACAAGGACCCGCTGTCACTCAGTCAGCCGCGCGACAAGACACACCTTATAAAAGCGATGAGTGCAAGCGACCAAGGCGACGAGCGACATTTTCTAGAAATCCAAAAACTAAGCGACGCAACAGTGACAGTGAGAAATCGCCGTTGCTCGTCGCCGGCACTCGTAGCTTGTCGCCGTCGCTCGTCTCGTTGTTCGCTAAATAGCTTACATACAGTCAGAAAGGCACTCTAAGTGCTTACCACTGCACTGGGACCAGCCTCGCATGCAGCCATAACCATTTTTTAAGCCGCCCAGGTAGAAGTTAACATCTTACATCGTTTTAAAGCATGGCTCCTCGTTCATCGGTTCAAATTACTTTCGGTGGATGAAAAACCGGGATTAAGCACAATTATTTTAACTCAAAATTGTCACGAACACTTGGCGCACATGTTTACATTGAAGCGCACCTAACATAAATTAAAAGTACAGGGTGTCTGAAAAATCAGCCAGGCATTATATATTAACCGCAAAAATCGGTTTTGTAACCTACCGCGCTACAATTTTGTGCAGCGTTGCCCGCATATGGTTCCTTTTTTCTATAAAATTTGCAAAGAGCGATCTTACCTGAGCAAAAAGTAAAAAAAAGAAAAAGGCTTAACTCCTATGGAAACGCAGCGAAGCCACCGGTCCTCAAACAATAGGGCGCCGTTTGGCACGGGAGACAATGGATGGCGCAAGCTGTCGCGACGCCAACTGCCGCCAACGAACGAGAATACGGCACCGAAAGCCGGCTTCATTAGCAGACAGTATGTCCAACTGAAAAGCGGCGCGCGTTCGGCAGGCGGCCACAGTAGCAGAAAAAAAAAAACAGGCGCGGTAAGAACAGGGAACTGGAAAGCAGACGACATAAGTACCTCGAAAAAACAGTCAAAATAACCCGACAAATCATTTTAATTGATTATCTGTCCATTCAATGTGTTTTGTTATTAAGGATGATAAACTCATGCATTGGCAACTGACATCGAAAAAGCTTGCGCCGCGTTGGGTCGAAAATATCGTCCGCTATTTGACGCCGGCTCTCGGCGCCAGTTGCTCGTTCGTTGGCGGCAGTTAGCGGTTCGTTGCCGGCAGTTGGCGTCGTGACCGCTTGCGCCATCTCTTGTCTACCATGCCAAACGGTACCCTTTTGTTTGAAGACCGCTAGCTTCGCTGCGTTTCCATAGGAGTTAAGCTTTTTTCTTTTTTTACTTTTTCCTCAGGTAAGATCACTCTTTGCCAATCTTATTGAAAAAATGCACCCCATGTGGGCAACACTGCACAAAATCGTAGCGCGATAGGCTAAAAAACCAATTTTTGTGGTCGATTTAAAGAGCCTGGCCGCTATTTGAGACACCCTGTAGAACGAAAAGGCGACGAGATTCGTCTACCGCTTCACGGAAAGACGCCTTCGGTTCCGTGTCGATCCTAGGTCTAACTTCGAAGTCGTTAGGCGGTCGGGCGAGGCCAGCCTGTCGCGCCGCGCTGACCCAAGCTGACCCAGGCTGACCGCGACGGATTGAACTATGAGAGGCGCCGTCGAGCTGAGAGCCAGAGTCGGAGTAAAACCCGACCGCCATACATCTGTCCCGTAAACCGTAGAACGAGCCGTCGACTCGCTAGGTCTTCTTCGATGCCGCTGCGTCTCCGCGACGACGGAAGCCGTGGAAGCGGAAGGGACGCCACTGTGGCGGAAGCTTTACGTTTCGCCCTCCGCCGACGCCGGTGGCGGTGGCGGGGTTGTGACTGGTTGCGGCGGCGAGAGGCGCTCCTCTTTTCTCGGAAGCACGTGACGCCGAAAAAAAGAACCGGTCCGCTCTTCTCCGACTCTGCAAAGCAAAGCTGCAGAGTCGGAGAGTCGGAAGCAAATTTGCAAAGCTGGACGGTGTTCTTCGATGGAAGGAAGTCACCGGGAACGTCTGACGCAGCAATATTACACTAAAAGCCGGCCACACATACCTGCGCTTCAACCGTAAACATAGCGGTCGCTTATTTGCGGCGGTCAACTGATAGTGGCGTGTTAGTGTGATCAAAATGGCTGTAAGCATACCGATTGTAAGTATGGTGGCACCTTAGTGGAATCTCGATGGTTGCATTTCAAAAGCATGTTGGCAAAATACAGGAACCATTGTGGCTACATGTATACCGATTATAAGTATTTCGGCAAGATACAGGAACCATGGTGGTTGCATGTATGACGATTAGATTATATGTTGGATCTTGTTGGAAGCATATAAGCTGCTTGTTTGTTTCCGCTAACTATTTCCAATGGGGAAACTGAGCTTCAAAGTCGTCTTCGTTGTCCCTTTAAGGTTTTTTCACAGATTCGCTTCGCGTTTGAGTAAAAACGAATTACACTCGTCGTTTCAGCAGCGCGCTCTAGGATTGACTTTTTTGGAGGGCGCGTCCGCCACTGGTCTTTTGGGATCAACCCGAATGTCTTTCGCGCGTCTTTTTGGAGCAACGCCGACTCCAGATCTCGTTTCGGAACGCTCAGATCTCGATCGGCCGATCTTCCCGGAGCCGAGCGGAAGCCGATCTCTGGGGGACGTGACTTCCTGCCTCGCCGAGCATGGCGGGAACGGCGGACGACCGACGCATGCAGGCGCTTTCCGGAAATGACGAGAGCCAGCGCGATGGGGAATGCAAACGTAGCCCTCGACAGCTGTTCTGACCTTCTCTAGCAGCATGTCAGATGCCGCTCATAAAGTAAACGACTTTTTCATCTCAGTTTTAAGTGTCATCACTGTTATTCTGTGGATGGAATCGCACTTTTTTTCATTCGAAGCGACGAGATATTTGAGGAAGCCATTTGTCCAAAACCGCTTGTATGTACTTCCACGTCTCGGAGGGGCCGGTCTCGTAACATTAACATGTCTTGTTTACCGCGGCGTTTATGAGTGGCCTGCTTGTGACTTCGTAGTACATACTAATTTTTATGCAGTGATGTAGAAGCTACGTGCTCAGCAAGGAAAGACAACCGCAATGGCCTCTGATAGGACCTCAGAGCAAGCCATGTTTAGTCTCCACTGCGATAAGCAAACCGCTGGTGTCTCTTCTGACACGCTTCAATAGACCCTTTTCAAAAGTTAAACTACCCACCTTGTGCAGAACCAAACCAAATCAAAGGGGCATATGACAATGTTAATAAGGAAAACTCTGGGGCCCACTGAAGAGATATGGGCTAGGAGGAACCATGGTTAAGTGTCTAGAACGGGTTTGTACGGAGAATGGGGTGGTTATAACACTAGAAGCCGAAATTACAAGACCAGCAGCATAAAAAAGAGGACTTAGACAGGGTTGCCCATTGTCTCCCCTGCTCTTCATGATATTCCTCAGTGAGATGGAAAAAAGATTTGAGCAGTGCAACCAAGGTTTGACCTGACTTACATGGAGGAAGGATTTAAAGTAAATCAAGTATTGCCAGGGTTAATGTATGCAGACGACATTGTACTCGAATCAGAAAGTAGTGAGACAATACAGGAACTGATTAGGATTTGCAGCAGGAAAGGGGACAGTTTAAGCCTGAAATTCAGTAGGGAGAAGTCGGGTATAATAGTTTTGAACGACGAGAAGTGAGAACGCCTGGAGATAGAGGACACTGTGATAGAACACGTAGGAAAGTACAAATATCTCGGAGTATGGTTAAGTGAGGGAAGAAAGTATCTAAAAAAACATGAAGATATTGTTCTAAAGAAGGGGAAATGAGATTCAGCTACCATGAAACACAGGGCACTCTAGAACAGTAATATATATGAAGTCGTTAGGGGTATATGGAAGGGAGTCATGGTGCCAGAACTGTCATTTGGGAATGCGGTATTGTGAATGAGGTCAGAAATCCAGGCAGGTTTAGAGATACAGCAAAGGAATGTGGGTAGGTTGCCATTGGGGGCACATGGGAATAGATCAAATGAGGGAGTACAGGGGGATATGGGTTGGGCATCTTTCGAGTGTAGAGAAGCGATCAGTAAAGTAAAATTTTAACAAAGACTAGCTGAAATTGAGGATACACGGTGGGCAGCGAAAGGGGTGTAGAAGTATCTATAAATGAAAAGTCTAAACACTCAGTGGACAAACCGACCCGCAAGCTGAGATCTAAATACACTCAACGAGATGGTCTGATCAGAGGATATCAGTAGAAAAGGAAGTAAAGGAAATAGAGAGGAAATTGTGGGGAGAGAGAATGCAGGGGGAATCAGCTTTCACAGTATACGAGGCACGAAAAATGAAAGACTTTTACAATGCCCTGTAACCCCGAATTGGAGCGCAGCTCTAGAGGAGGAGGAGGGAAGGGTACTGGGGGGAGGGTACACTCCTCCTCATCCTCCCTGCTACTCCTCCTCCCCTCCTCTCTCTTCTTCCTCCTCCTCGTCCTCCTCCCCTCCTCCTCCTTCACCTCCTCCTGCCCTCCTCCTGGAAGCTCCTCTCCTCCCCTCCTCCTTCCTCCCCTACCCCTCCTTCCTCCTCCCCTCGTCCTCCTCCTCCCCCTCCCCTCCTCCCCCTCCTCCTCTCTCCTCCTCCTCTCCGCGCGGTGCATTTACTATCATGCATTATGGGACATTTCCCATAATGCACCGCGCAGTTACGCCGACGACGACGGCGACGGCGACGCCGACGCCGCTCAAGCCGGAAACAGGCGCCTAATGTTACGTTTACACTTGCGGATCCGCTAGCGAATCCGCCCAGCTTTCGCCGCTGGGGCGAAACGCTGTGCGGAAAACGCGGCGGCGAGCCGTATTGGTCCAAGACCTATTTCTGCCGCCGAACGAGGCGTTTCGCCGACCGGAAGTGACATGCTTGCGCAGCGCGACGCTGCCTACGTCACGAGTACGCGTTCTTCAGGGAGCAGCAACGCCCGGGAGAGACAGTTGAGGTGGGAACTCTCGCGCCTTCTCGTCATATTTGACGGGATGTTACGGGAACCGGCTGCCGCAGCCGGCGCCGCCACCGCCGCTCGAAGGAAATAGATGTAAACACAACCCGCTCGTCGCCGCTGCCGCCAGGAGCAAATCAGCTCCCACGGCAGCGGGTTTCTTCTCAAGTGTAAACGTACCATAAGGCCTCATTCACACAGCCGGCGTTTCTCCCATCCCGTCACCGTCGCGAAAGGCATTCCCGTCAGGAGAGAGGATTTTCGGCCCGGTTTCGCCGGAAAGCTGTGCCGCGCCGGGTCTCGGGCGACGTAGGGAGCTGCTCTAGGCCTCATTCACACAGCCGGCGCCTCTCCCATCCCGGCACCGTCACGGGACCACGCCGGCGTGGGGACGTGACGGCAGGGTGTCCGAACAGGCCGCGCAAGCAAAGCGACGGAGGCCGCGACGGCAGGATTGGATTGGATCGGATTGCTTATTTATTCAACTTAAATTACAAAATAAAGAGATAATTGTGCCTGAACATTAGTGCGCACGTTTCTTTTTTTGTAAATTAAAGGGACCATGAAACGATTCTGAAATCGAATTTCATCCACCGGACGCCGTAAAAGGTGTGACAAGAAACACAAAAACACAAAAAAGGAAGCCAAAAAAAATTCTTTGCTATAGAACTTTTAAAAGAAAACTGGACTCTTTTGCTCCTTCTTTCCTTCGAAAGCTCTCTGACTTTTCACTGCTATGCATCCGCGGAACTGCAGCACGTCAGCCGAATTCACGTCGCCTATTGGGTAAGCGCCTACCTCACCAGCACCGCGATCATAAACAATAAATAGCCGGCAAATGTTTCCTAAAAGTTTTGTTAAATAATATTCAGATCCACATTTTGTAGCATAATTAGAGATTTGTGGCGAAAATTGCAAAATTTGATAATGCTGAGGGACAAGCGCCATCTATCGTGTGGTAAACGAAGCTCAGAGCCAGCTCCGGAGGAACTCCATGGGACGAATAAGTTGCGAATAACCGACGAATTTTGCCCGGCGGCTTTTGCTCTGCGCGTGGAATCAGCACAGTGCCTGCTACGTCGCGCGCAAAGCGAGCGTGCCGTCGGGCGGCGTTCGCCAGTTATTCGTCACATAATTCGTTCCATGGAGTTCAGCCTTTACGCACTTTTTACGATCAAATCAGCATGGCCGACAGCGTCGCTTGGTCGTGACGACCAACGAACGTTTATTTTTCTACGTGTTCTTCTCGCGCGTCCCGACTTCAAGCAGCAAGAAAAAAGTACTTGAAACAGACCACGACGAACAAGAACGCTGGATCCACAAACACCCGAGAAAAGCTACGACGGTCACGAATCCACCGACTCCGACCAAGCGAACTGCGCAGAATATAGGCCTAGCAGGCACTCCGACTCAGCGCAGCGTTGCTTCGACGGTACTTGGCCAAGACAGTCTGCCCACGACCGGCTGGCGTGCTGAATGGAATATGCCCGCGCGACCCTTGTGGACCCTTCCCGTATTATAGTTTGATCGCTGACCTCAATTTTAGATTAACAAGTGAGGTCAATCTCTTCCCCTTGTCATCTCCTTGTTTTCCGAGGCAGTGTTGACGAACACTGTCGTCGAAAAGGAACTCTCGTCGATTCTATCTTCTTGTTTTGTGTGATATAGAGCTCGAATAAACGCCGTATAGATTACATTCGTAACACGGTATGTACACTTTGTTATTAGTATGCCATTTTTATTCTGACAAGACTGCACGTCACTGTCGAGCTAAAAAAGTTCATGGGAGCTACGTGCAATGCCGGGCCAACCTTCCTTTGCCGAGTGCCGCGTCAGTATTGAGTTGCAATCGTAAAAGATCGGTCCCGAAGCGCTCACCAACAGCGCGAATACAGCACTTCCATCAAACGCGCGTGTTGGCTCAGAGTGTGAACAGGTATTTACGTGGCTGTTGCTGACACTGTCGTAGTTCAAACGTATCTTTTTTAGCGTCGGCTCGCTCCTGCATCTCCGAGGCCGTGAAAAACGCCGCGGCGATTGGTTTCCATCTACTTCGCTTTGCAAACGACTGACACGGGCCGCCTTTTACCAACAATGACAGCTGGGTTGACTTCTGGAGTCTTCACCGGAAGACTCGCCGCACTTCCCAACAGGCATACCGGCGTATGAGACTAGTCCCATGCTGTCGCTTTAGCGTAACATATCTCATTGAATTTCGCACAGCTGCGATGTGTCCATGGCTATCGCGGCGATGAGAGGCGTCGATTCTGAAAATACGTCGGTGACATCAGCGCAGTAAAACCTACCGGCGCACCCCCAACTCGCCGCCGTTAACGCTCCCACTCTCCTACTGCCGAGAGAACTTCCGGTTCCTGTCCCAGCGTACGTAACGACCGTCAAAATTACGCCGCAACTTGTTTTGCGGTCAGTTGGAGACAAAGTAACGTTGGTTGGAGAGAAAGAAAAAGTCGATATTTCATTATTTTTTTGTGTAGACATTAATGAACCGAGACGAAAACGGATGCCTGTTCGGCATTCAGTGAACGTAGAAGGTTTAATTTAAAAGTTATCCGGCAAAAGTAAAAAGGTCATTTCATGGTCCCTTTAAGGATGTGCGTCTGCTATTAGCAATTCCCGCTGAAAAGGACCAAGAAAAACAACACAACAAGTGTTGGCTCACTGTTGGCAACTGAACGATGAAAAATCTTCCAAACTTACCGAAACGTTTCCATTTTGTGATTGGTCGGTTTTCGATTGGGGCGGGACTCCGTCATCCACCGGGACGCCGGGACACCGGTGCCGTAGAGCAGCTCCCTACGTCGCCCGGCACCCGGCGCGGCACAGCTTTCCGGCGAAAACCGGGCCGAAAATCCTCGCCCCTGACGGGAACGCCCCTCGCGACGGTGACGGGATGGGAGAAACGCCGGCTGCATGAATAGGGAGTTTTCGTAGACCGCGTTTCCCCCTCCGCTAAGCCCTCCGCAACGAAGCAGCCGCTACTGCGCCGGCGCGCCGATGGCCTTGACTGTAGAGTTCCGGCTAGCGTAGCTGGTTGCGGAGAGCGTTGCGGGACAGCGGAAACGATCTACGAAAACTCCCTAATGAGGCCCTACGGCACCGGGTTCACCGGCATCCCTGCGGATGACGGAGTCTCGCCCCCATCGAAAACCGACCAATCACAAAATAGAAAAGTTTCGCTAAGTTTGGAAGATTTTTCATAGTTCGGTGGCCAATAGTCAGCCAACGCTAGTTGTGTTGTTTTTCTGGTTCCTTTTCGGCGGCAATTGCTAATAGCAGGCGCAAATCCTTAATTTACAAAAAAAGAAACGTGCGCTCTAATGTTCAGGCACAAGTATCTCTTTGTTTTGTAATTTAAGTTGAATAAATAAGCAAACCGAACAAATCCAATCCTGCCGTCGCGGCCGCCGTCGCTTTGCTTGCGCGGCCTGTTCGGACACCCTGCCGTCGCGTCCCCGCCCCGGCGCGCTCCCGTGACGGTGCCGGGATGGGAGAGGCGCCGGCTGTGTGAATGAGCCTAAGAGCTGCGCTCTAAAACAAGAAATAAAGAAGGAACAATTGTATGATAATTCATTGGGGAGCTCGTTGCTGTTTGAAGCTAGAACAGGGATGCTACGAACGAAAACATATAGGGCTAAATTCCAGGAAATAGACACTCTATGCGACATGTGCAACCGCGAAAGGGAAACTACAGAACATATAAATTTAAGTTGCGCAGGGCTTCGTCCCACCATCTTTGGGGGGATGACTACGGATTTGGAGGTGGCCCTGGGGGGGACTTGCAGGCATGGATGTACGAATGGATAGGGAAAGAATTGCGGTAAGAAGAGATTGGAAGATTAGTGGAAAAGATCTAGGGAGGAGTAAAAATACAGACAAAAATAAGCAATGGAAACGCTTTAAAAAGGGGGAGGGGAGGGTTGCGTTAGAACGAAATTTATACAAATTTTAAAATAGAAGGAATGACGAAATCTTAGGCTAGGTGGCGCAAGCTGCCGTCCGTTACAAAGGGTATAGCCATTACCATCTATTCACCCATCCGACGCTCTAATGGCGGCGCTACGCAGCGTCTCCACCATTGGAGAAGCGCGGATAATCCAATCTAACAAGTTGGTCCTTGTAAGTCACCTTTGATTCACAAAATCGGGAGTATTTGAAGGTAGACGATCTTGATCTTCTATCACTGCCATTAATGCGGAAAAATTGGAGCTATTAATACTGCCACTAGCTGACTCTGACGTTTGAAAAGGGTCAATTGCCGGAGTTGATGTTCGTCTCGTGGAAAAGCTGCCTTTTTACAGCCGAATGAATGAAACTTCCTGTGTACGTCATTGGACTTTGTGTTTTCATTTTCTCGCATTTTGCGGAGTGTTTTATAAAGGGCGCTGACCCTTTTCACCTTTCAAAGGTGTTTCTGACGAAGGCATTTTTAGACTTTTAACTGTAATATTTTCTCGCCTGTACGCCCGTTTTTACGCGGAAAATGTATTCGGCTACACTCATTATTTTCAGCGTTGCTACTGCTCATGCCGGTGATGTATCGATCCTATTTATGTAGACGTGTCTGCATGACTTTTTTCTAAGTTACGTAAAATCAAATTTACATCTCTCTTAGGCTAAATCTTTCGAGCTTTTGGGCAAGATAAACAGTTATTGTGGAAATTCCGCGCACGATATTGCAGACGAGAAATACTTTGTATTACGGCATGCACCACACCCCCGAAAGGCGTAGGGTTTAAACAGGCTTGGGTAGACTTACTGCACTGATTTTATTCATAGATTCTTTCATAGTCGCTGAAAAAAATAAGACGCGCAGGGTGTGGCGTAATATTATAATCTTGATTCTTACTTCTTGATTGCCTCTTCCGTGTTCTTACTGAATGTGAAGAAATAATAAGATGCTCGCCAGTCAGCACGTCCTTCACTTAATAAGTTGTCAGTGATTATAGTAGCGGCATTAAATAATTATATGTCGCTATATCTTCCGATCACAGGACGGGTTGATTCGGACACTTTAATTCGTTGATATTCTACTATATCCAAATAATGTGTTCAATGACACAAGCAAAATAAAATTACGACTAGGTTAACAGACGCCGAGTGATTACTTGTTTTTATATCTGTGACATAGAAGTTGCGAACGAAATTTTAGTACTCTTAACCAAATATGGTGATTTTTTTATAAATGTTTCAAAGTTATTTAGCTTAAGCAGCATGCTTATGTACTGCTGGCTCCAAACAATGGTGCCTGGAACACGTCTCCAAC
Source organism: Ixodes persulcatus (assembly GCA_013358835.2). Classification (NCBI taxonomy): domain Eukaryota; kingdom Metazoa; phylum Arthropoda; class Arachnida; order Ixodida; family Ixodidae; genus Ixodes; species Ixodes persulcatus. The sequence goes on along the minus strand of JABSTQ010011466.1, from coordinate 1,098,259 downwards.
TGGTGTGTTTATAGCGTTCTGAAAAGTTGTCCTTCGATTTCCGCACGTTGGCGTCATATGAGTTTCATGCCGTCAGCCAAGATCCTCGCGTCGTCGCAGCAGCGGTGGTATGAGCAAAAAGTATGAGCGTTCCGTCGTAATTTTGGGCGGGGCTTCTAGCACCAACCGCAAGGGTCGCGACATCTGAGAGCATGACACTTTGGCTCCTGTGAGGTCGTTTGTTGCTACTTCGGAATTACTTTTAATGTATGGGTGCGATAGAACCCTGAATACACCAGTGGGAGACGGGTTCTATAGACATCGCACTCCATACTTCAGTCAGCCAAAGGGCGTCACAAATAAATAGAAAGCAAAACCGGGGTCATCACACCGGAAGCAGATGTTTTCTTATTCAACGGCTGACGTACGTCAGGTCTACGTAAAGATCATGCACTTGTTTCGCCGATTACACCTACAAATTAAGAGAGGGTGGAAATGTGGCTTATTAATGCGGAACGACAATTGTATTCTACGTGCACGGAATGCACAGATATGTAATGTTTGTGTTTTGCCGAGTTCAAAACTGCAAGAAATTCTTTCGTGTTGTTGGACACATGGAGAAAATTACTCTTCGCGCTTTTCTTAGCCTCTGTTTGTTCAGATTAGGTGTACTTTCGAAGTTGCTAAACATAACAACAGCAATGTGACGTGCTGGGCTAGTTGGTTTGAGGTGAACATCTTGGGAAGGAACAGCGGCAAAGGAACTTGGACGAGAGTAAAGAAACAAATATGACAGGGCGGCGCTGAAGTCTATATAAAACGGTGACTTCACTAAAATTAGGCTAGCACTTGCAGTCCCCGCAGTGTTACTACCTTTACACTGCAGAAACTGCAAGTGCCAGCCTAATTTTAGTGAAGTCACTGTTTTAAATAGACATAGAGACAGAGTGACAAGGGAAATTATCGAGGCCTTTTTTTACCTCAGAACTTCGCGGGAGTTGCGTCAGCTAACCGTCAGTGGCGTTATCTGAAAAAGAATTCGGGTACCATGCGATTGACTATGACGGGCATTACGTAGCCGCGGATTTGGCCTATCGTGACAAACTATGCTGCTTGGTGAGCGCTTGTGTGTGTGTCTATTTTTTCTGATTCAGATGCTTCTTGTTTTCTTCCTACCCCCTTTTGAGTAATAAACAACAGTTGTTAGTTCAGCACCGTCCTGTCGTGTTCGTTTCTTTACTCTTGTTCCTTTGCCCCTGTTTCTTCCAAGATGTCTACAAAATATATCTGACCGCCCAAAACGAGGTTCCATTGATCAAGGAACCACACAATTAGAAGACTTAAGAGCGAAAAGTTTAACAAATATCCAGAAGATTTTCGCATGAACAGCCACGAAAGCGTTGTACAAAAGATCAATATTATAATTATTATTGATAAGAAGTTTGTAACAATTGGTGGTCTAGATTCTTCAGTTCTTTTGTTTTATGTTGTATGTCACTCTAATAGCAAACTGAAGTCAAGTGAAGTAGCATATCTTATCGTGACCTCCGTATTGAGAATGCATATGAAATGATAAATAGTGTAAACGAAACGCGATTAAAAGACCCCCCCCCCCCCCCTCCTCCTCCCCCCATCTTCCAAATCTTCTCCGTTCAAACTATTCGCGTGAGGATGGGCTTGCTGCCCGTGATCTATTATTGCATTTTATTCCCAACGTACTGACATTGCACAAGGGCATTTGTTTTTTAGTTATTTGGCCTTTTTTTGTGAAAAGGAACTTTGCATGGAGATTTAGGCACCATTTATTTTATAAGAATGACACCGTGACTTGTGTCCACCGTTTTGTTTCTCCCTCTGTACCGAGAAGTTTCTTGCGAGTATGAAACGGTCGGATAACAGGAGCGGTTACGTTTCAGGTGTCGTGTATCCGGTTCTGATTGAAAGTAGAAGCGGCAACTCAAGAGGCGCTGTTCAACTTTCGAAAGACTACGTCATAGACTTGGAAGAATCCAGTGTTTTAGGGGACAGTCTGTTTTTTAGCGAGGCTGGAGATGGAGAGGTGAATCATGAATTGGTAAGGAAAGTTTACATTTCACGAGAAAGCATGCTTCCGCCTCATGGTTTAAAATTCAGCCAATTTAATTAGAAAATAAACATTCTACCTGTTCAGTCGCTGAAAAGATATTTCATGCGTCCGCTAGTGTCTTTAAAAGTGTTCGTATAATTCAACCTGCATTTGAAGCAGAATTGTCACCGGTTTTAAGAAAGCATGTTTGTTTAAATGACTTGCCGACTCATGTTAATGTATTTTGTGAACTTTACGTTCAATTAAGAGCTTGGATTTTATATTTGATTCCTGACGTGCATGCGGATGAATTACCACAGTTGATATCATCGAGATTTGTTTTTTATTTTGTGTACGCCCACATAAAATGCGATATCTTTTTTCTTCTTAAACACAAAACACATGTTTTGCTATTGATGTTCTTATAATTATTACTATATGAATAATAATTTTATTAGTAGTATATTTACCTAAGTTTGAAAATGTCAGAACCCTTCGCTTGTTTCAGGTGTAGTTTTAACGACCCCTCATTGCTCGTATGTGATGATACCGAAATAAAAACGCCCAAAATTAATTTTTTCCCTTCTTTGATAGTGTTTTACTTTGTCGATAATTTGTACAACCATTCACTCCGATATTCGGTGTGCGTCTTGTCGAATTTCATTGAACGTAATTATTTACCGAGTTTTTATAAAATGGCACACTTTGAAAAGAGAAGAGTTCAGAATTTTTGCTTTAACCATTATGTATATCAATTCGCAGTTTTTAGAGCGCAGCTCTTAGGCGCCCGTTTCCGGCTTGAGCAGCGTCGCCGTCGCGGTCGGCGTAACCGCGCGTTGCATTATAGGACATTTTCTATAATGACGTCACACGTGACGTTACAAAGGTCATGAGTGACGTCACCCACGTGACGTCCCACGGTGCCTAAATTTGGTGGAAAAATGTTCCGCTCAATTTAGCAGGGAACTTTTTAAGCTAAATTTAGCGAGAAATTTTTCTGCTAAATTTATCGGGAAAATATTCTGCTAAATTTAGCGGGAAAGTTTGTTGATAAATTTAGGGGGCAATGTTTTCCGCTAAACTTAGCGGGGTAATTATCCGGTAATTTTTTTCCGCTAAGTTTTGCGGTAAATTTTTTTCGCCCAACGTAGCGATAAAATTTTTCCTCCAAATTTAGTGGCAAAAATGTTCCGCCATATTTAGCGGGAAACTTTCCCGCAAAATATAGCGGGGAAATTTTCCCGCTAAATATAGGGGAAAATTTTTTTCCGAAATTTAGGGAGAAAATGTCCTGCTACAGTTAGCGGGGAAATTGTCCCGCTAAATTAAGCGAAACGATTCTCCGCCAAATTTAGCGGGGGAATTTTCTGCCAAATTTACCGGGAAAAGTTTCCGCTAAATTTATCGAGCAATTTGTTTCACTAAATTTAGCAGGGAAATTATTTAGAAAAATTGTTCCGCTAAATTTAGCGGGGAAATTTTTCCGCTAACTTTAGCGGGCAATTTTTTCGCTAAACTTAGTGGGGAAATTTATTTTTCCGCTAAATTTACCGAGAAATCGTCCCACAATTTCACAGTGAATTGTCCTCCGTACCCTTCCTTCCTCCTCCTCAAGAGCTGCGTTCTATTTAGGCATAACAGAGAATTGGAAACGTCTTTAATTTTTTACTCATAGTATGTTTTTTTCAGATGGATACTACAGACATACGTAATAGTGTTTATGAAAATTCGGAACACCAAGCCTCATTTACAATTACCGAAACAGATGTTGGAATGGAAATGGTATGCACTATTGTTTAAAGTATATATTTGTATAGGAACAATAAATACGCTTATACAAATGTACAGGAGGTTACGCAATCGTTATTTATTGAGCCATTGCGAATACATGACAAATCCGGCCGAATCCCCCACAGAATATTTCCGCTCCCGACGCCTGAGGAGACGATCCACTTTGAAAGTGAGTGACACGATCAAAAACTACACTAGACATTTGTTTAAAATTCGGCCTTTAAGGCTAGACTTTGCGAAGCGAAAATACCTCGAAGTTTTGAACGAGTGACGAATTTCTGCTTTCAGCGTTTGCTCCGCGAGCGGCGTCAGTACTTGGACGCTCTCAGTTATTTGCCACCTATTCTCTCGCTGAATTAATTCACCTCACGTTTTTTGTCTAACAACACATTCTGTTTAGAGCGTGGCGAAATGAGCACATTAATTGATTATCTTTGGAAAATGAAAAGGAGAAGTGTTTGCAAAGCCGACGGCCCCTCGGTGTTTCTTTATTTTTTTTATTTGCATCATTTCAACGGCTCCTGTATTGGTGATCTGAGTATGTAATCCCATGTTCAGAGTATTCAACCTGTGTATATATGATCTCAACTCGTACCAATAACTAGCACTTTCTGAGTGAAGGGAAAGGGGTCAGTGGTTTGGCAATTGGAAAGAGGCTCTTATATCCCTATACTCAAGATAACACACTTTAAGTGCGTTAAATGTTGCCGTTTTATTTTGCCTAAATAGTTTAATTGGTATCACTTAGGAGTTCCGAGAAAATATGTCTCTAAATATGATATTTATGACGCGGAATACAGTGACACTTAGAGCGGGCCTTATATTTTTACTTAATAATACTTGCTTCTTAAGTTACATATGCGAACAATAACACTTTGTCGTCTTTTCCTTCAAACAAAAAGAGTTATCTATTTTATTTCGGCATGGCTCAGTTTTGAGGTGATGCTATTTACATAAACACATACGCGCTGACATCAGATTTGTTACAATTTGAGAAAATTATCTTGAAGATATCTTAACGACTAAAAACCGCAAAACGGGCCACCAAAAAAGAAAAAAAAACGAAACAAATTGACTGCAAAACACGAACTGTTCTTCTATGATTTTGATGAAGAAGCATGCCTTCGAAAAGTTATAACCTTGACTTTGATTACTTTTTACATTCAGTATGGCTATAATGTTTACAGTTCCCGTTGGAGAACGTTCCGATGAAAGTCTACCGCCAAAAGGTAAGCTTATTTTGTTTGTAAAACCTGCAACATTCCTCAGCAGTCCTCTCACCTAATTCTAGAAACACCAAGGCGCAGGCTGCAATTCCAGTTACATGCGCAGCATACGTACTGGCCATTTTAAAACCTTCATGCAATTTTCTGTACACACTATAAACTCTACTTTTTCTGATTTAGGTTTTGGTTTCAAATATTTCGGTAGAAGTCAGCAAGTGCTGCTCGTGTAACTGCAATTCGAGACTGCAGTGTGATAATGTAATAAATTTGGAAAATTTTAATTTGAGAGACTGTTTCATTATCTTGCACAGAAAACAAAATCAGCTTATCTGGCATGTGCATATTAAAAAAAAAAGAAAGAAGATTGCGCAGTCAATTCTAAAATTGCGAAGCACTGAAAACGTGCCATGATTTGAAACCTTCTAGATGACATTGCAGAGCCCCCAAGCGAGTGGCGACCTGAAATGTACGTTATGTTTGACAGTGTAATACACAAGTACCTCAAGGAAAGCAAATACCTACAGACAAGATACATCATAAGGCTAATGAACATCGTGCGTATTCTTTACATCTATTCTTCTTCAGAAAGAATATATTAATATAAGTTTTTATTGACCAAACCATTAGTGTTTATTAAAGGTTTCGTACTCCAATTACTGACGACTGTTTCGCTTGCTCGCAGGTGAATGCAATCTTCAAGACGGTTCGCAAACCCCGAATAAACCTCCAGCTTGTTGGAATATTCCGGTTTAAGGTGCGCATTCATTGCCAAACCCTCACACTTCAGTATCTTTAAATTTGAAAGTCTTGTTATTGCAGTCAAGAGTGCAACACAATTGCAAATTCAAACGTTTTAGGAGAAAAAATGTTTGTCATATTAAGTGGCCTTTTTTATTTAAAACCGTTTCGATCAGATTGCGCTATGGAAAAGCGACTCTTAACCAGAGTGGAAAACAAAAAACGATTTGTTTAAATATAAACTATTGGATGCCTATGATTTAAATCAGACTCATTTGCGTTATACCAGAATAATTTATTTTAAATCAGTGTAGCTATAAAATAGTGCATTTGACCACTAGATATATTATTGAACATGGCAGACTGACTAATAAATCCGTCCAATCACTGAAAAAAATGCGGAAGAAATAGTTACTGTAATTTTAAAGTACAGTTTAAGTGACTTTTTTTTAGTAACTTTTGACGTTGGAGAACCAAAACAGCTTAAAATTGTTTGATTCTGGATTGGTCAGACAACTGCTTTCCGCCTGTGTTCAGCGTGATATGAGTATCTTTGTTTTGTTTTACATTTCATGATAGACAAATGGTAAATATTAAAGCTATTTTGGGATCATTTTTGTGAAAATGTTTTGATTTAGATTATCGTAGCGAAACAGGTCTTATTTAAATCATGATAGAAATAGCAAGAGAAACATTATGTTTATGCAGACACTGAACATAATTACTTTATCTTTTTCATGGCTTCACCCAAATACCCCCAAGAAAAAAAAACCCCAAAAACTGCAAAAACGAAAAAAAAAATCACAACCTATTGACGCCTCGAAGCACGAAAGAACAATTGGGTAATTTGTCTTTTCAGTTTTAGAAAGAAAAAGTTACGAGTACCGTAAATCCGTAACCCATTACTCGAAATACGTATCGTACGTACATTATCCGTTACTGTTTTGAAAAAAGTAACGAGTACGTTACGCGTTACCGATAAAAAGAAACATGTTACCGGTAACGTCGTTACTTGTAACGCGTTGCCCAACACTGCCGCTGAGTCATAAAACGCAGAACCGTGTATGCGTCAAAACACGTAACTGTATCTCCCCCTCGCACTAAAAAAAATTAACCTTGCACTCTGAAATACAACATAACCTAATCAACAGTGAGACATCAGTCAGGGGCGATGTCCGAGTTTGTACAGAGTGAAACGCAGAAAACAAAAGTGTCTTAACTTGTTTCGCCTTGTTTCGCCTTCTGACATCCCTCGCGCCTGGTCGTTTCTGCGTCAGGACGGTATATTGCTCGGTATTCCGGAGCTTATTACTTGATAACTGTGACGCGACTTGGATGAGTGGCATTTTCCAACTGGAACGGTGGAGCCACCACGGAAACAGGGGATCCAGAATCAACAACCCTATAGAGGGGCATCGAAAAATCAAAGCCATGTCAAGAAGAGCGCACCCGAACCCCTTCGCCTTCATTGATTTAATCGAGAGAGACGAGGCCCAAACAAGATTTATCTTGCTTCATGATGTAAACGGGGGAGCCGTACGTGCGCAAGGCCGCAAAGTGGGCTAATAAAGTAAAAAAAAAAAAAAAGAAAACTCGCGGAGATTGAAGTAGGTTTCAACAGTGCCGTCATTTCGCTTTTTTAAATTTCTGAACTACGCCCAATCCTTTTCTGAATTGTAAGAATCGCTGAGAGCTTTAGCCGGAGAAATAATTATGTGAACAAAAGATGCAGTTGATTCGTGGTGCCAGTGTTTGGTGTGTGAGAATTTAAACCAAGACACGTCTGTCGCAAACAGATGGTATCCCTCTATTCGAATGCAAAAAAAAAAAAAAAAAAGCGATTTCGACGAAGCCTGAAAGGGGGGAGGGGGGGGGGGCAGACATCATACGACTTTCAGTGCGTTGCTATAGACATATTATATGTCTGTTGGTATGTTGGGGGCCCAAACAAAGTAAGAAAAGAGCGTCGATCTGTGTGGTGAAGAAGGGTTCTTATGATTCGGTGAGGTTTACAAAAAAGACACTCTTTCCGCCATGACCTTGCACTATTTTATTGTCGCGATTACATAACACAGTGTGAATAAATAAGAAAACGAAGAGATATTTCTCAAAGTGATTAAGCCACAGAAAAGCAATTGAGGATATCTGTCTAAATCAAAATTACAAAGCGCTATGTTCGCGCAGTCAAAGCCGTGTGTTTTATTTCAAAGTACCCATTCGTTTTCTGTTTCAATTTTGTACTATTTTATTTTATCGTGACAGATGGCGCTGTCAGAACAAAACTAGCTCCTTTCTAATTTGTTTTCGTAATGGTCCGTATGTTTCATTTAGCTTATTTTACTTAGTAGACTCAATGCCAAGTATTGCACAATTTTATAACCAATTAGACTTAGAAACATTTTTGCATCTAGAAAGTACTATTTTTCGATGATAACCAAGCACCACCCTTTTCAACGGCGGTCTGATTTGTAGTTGAAAAAGTAATAATATATAAATATTTCCTTTAATTCTTTATGTTTGCAGACGAAAGAAGATGAGTATTTTATTGTGGAGGAAGATAATATAGTCTCATCGCATGAGTCACTAAGAGCCTTTGGACAATTCACAGCAAACACCACGTTTGCAAGGCCTGCCGACTTCTACTTTATGCTCGTTGGGTAAGCAAGATCACGTAATTCAGCCTGAGGTCGAGTTCTGCCGTGAGGCAGAAATACATATCCTAGTTTCTTATGGCGATTCAATGCTCCCAAAGGATATGTGATAGATTAAAGCGGTTGTGAGACAATTTTCGGGTTTACAATCAATAAGCCCCGTTTAGATTAAACCTTTGACGTCCATAACCTACAAAACACGGATTAGCTTATATTCCATCGCAAAGAAAGTCGTAAAAATATTTTTGACACAAACTAGCGCAGTTTACCCCTCAACTCGTTGCCGGAACAAGTGGCAACATGCTCTTTTCTTACGGATTCTAGGCAGGCAAGTGGCAAAGCCTTGGCGGATGCCGGATGACTATTGTTAGGGTTGGGGTATTCACTTCACCGCCGTGACCAGACATGAGCTACTACTCGAATGTTCGTCAAGCTGTTTATTCTCACGTGCCTAAGTCGAGTGATTACGCAGTGCTCGTGTCGAATACATGAGCCGCCTTCGACACTTGACCCCATATGTTGCGATCCCCGTAACTGCGTCGTGAATTTTTGCGAAGCAGAATAACGTTTTACCGTGATAGTGAAGGTCGAGCGTCAGCAGTATTGCCATGGAGATCGAAAAGTTTCCGAAATGAATATGAAATTAAAGCAAAACCATTTCAAGTTATTTTATTTTAAAACATAATCCCCTCAAAGCTAAACGCACTTAATGCAATGTTTTTCCAGCTTCTATTTTCACTCCCGGAAAGGACTTTCTTTGAGGCCCTCAAATACGCGGTCGCATTTACTCGGTTATCTTTTCATTCGACCGAAATCTCTTTCTAGCCAAGAAATATTGAGTTTCGGGGAAAAGATGAAGTGTGACGGTATTAAAACTTACGTTCTGTTATTTGTTTCTAGCCGGAGACAATGCTGAAGGCGAGTCATTTATTACGCATTGAGAAAATGCGACACTCACCTTTGCAGAAAGCTTTCTCTTTTCAATTCAATTCATTACTTAAAATGTTATCTACTGGGTGACAGGAGATGCCCATAGCTTGCTCTTTTTTACTCACTTTTATTCAACGATATGCAAAACGTTTCATCTACAAGGTCTGTTGTCTTGACCATTTATCTAGTGAACCTCGTTCTTCGCTTAATGTGTGCCACAATACGTGAGCTTCCAATCCCAAAAAACTAACACTTGAAGAAGAAGGCGATGAATCTTAAGGGTATCAAAGCTGAATTTAGTTTTGTTTCTTTCCTTTATATATATTGTAATGTATGGGTTTGTGCGGCGAGACTTGGCGACCGTTGCCGTGCACAGCCAGCTAGTGGAGGAGAAAGAAGCAGCAGCGCGATGTTGTTGGTTCCGGCGGTTGGAGTGAGCGGCTATGATTTACGGGTGTCTTAGATCAAGTGTTTAATAGACGTTGGAACCTGACAATTGGGGGCTCGTCCGGAATAAAAGATGTCTCAGCGACCACCTTTCCTGCCGCTGAACGTTCTCCATGCGATGATGCAGCAAACAAATGGTTAAGCGTTCCATCGGGAACAGATCGGCGCCCGAATTCGCGAGTTCTTGATTGCAGCGCCCACCGAGCTTCTAAAAGGTGAGCTCTACCCTGAGCTGCCTCAGGCCTTGCATCCCTTGTTGCCTCAGCCCTTGCGGCCTGTGACCAACGGAGCGCCCGATCAAGATCCCATGCATGCCTAGTGGACTCCGCCTAGCCTCCCAGGTTCTCTGGCTTTGGAGATCTACAGTCACAAGAAGGGTTCATAGATAAGCTCGAGAGTTACTGCCTAATACACGGTGTCAAGCCAGAGGATCGCGTCAGCCGTGTCATTATCGCAGTTCTCGACGGAAGTGCCAAGCTGTGGTTTCGCTTCGCGGGGGAGTTTACGAGCTGGGGCAGCTTCGTCACCGCGATCCATAGTGAGTTTGCTCCGGTGGACAAGAAGAAGCGACTGAGAGAGGAGCTGCGGAAACGAACTCAACACACCCAGGAAAACCTGAAGCAGTTCATATATGTCATCAGTGGTTACTACGACAGGATCGGCGAGCCTGTGACAGATCCGCAGAAGGTGGAGAGGGTACTCCGACAGATGCACCCGCAGTTCAGGGATCTCGTTGAAGAAAGGACCTTCGCAACGCTGAAGGAACTCGCCGATGCTGCCGATGGATTAATGGAGCGCATGTGGCGACGTCTCTAATACCTACCCCCTCCCAAATTTTCAAACCAATTGGCCCAGGCTTTTGTGTTTCAAAGTCGAACGGCAACGCCAGTGACTCGTCCAGTTCCGGTGACTAATCAGAGCATAGCAGCCTGGACCACGCCCACCCTCGCTGCTCCAAACACGTACCCCTGGTGCCTGCATCCGAAGGCCCTGCAACCTTCGAACTACAGGAACCAACTCGGTGCTATCGCGGCGCACAGCGTAGCACCGTTCCACGTGGGTTTCGGCAGCCCAATCGGACAACAGGCCGTGCCCCAAGAAAACAGCTATGATCCGCCAGGTAATGTGTCACCAGTGCGGGGGCGTGGGACACATGTCACCCCAGTGTCCCACGGGTGCAAGCCAGAACCGGGGCCGACCTCACTGTTTTCGCTGAGCGAGCCCGGACATATGCAAGCGAGTTGTCCGGGACACGGCAGGCTGTAGACGACATACCGGCAGGCATCTACATGTCAGTGCAGGTATACTGCAGCAGCCGGTGGGAAAGAGACACTTCTGTAGCTTGGCATAGGGGACAGTATCTTTCGCGGACTCCGTGAAAACCGGAACAAGCGTCATTCTAGCGGGAAATGCAGCGATTGAGACAGCAGTGGCTAGAGGAGCGACTGTCCGACAAAAGCAGCACTGCCTTCGTCTTGCAGCCGGTTGGTCTCAGACAGAAAGCTCCGTACGATGCCGAGTGCATTGGGCGGGGGGATCAATCAAACACCGATTCCTCTACATGCCAGGCCTTTGCAGGGAAATTGTGCTAGGCAGTAACTTTCTTAAAGCTACTGGCATCTCCATACATATTTCTTCGTGCGCTTGGACGATAGGGTCTGAACAACAGAAGCTTATTCCGTTTTTTTATTGATGAAGTTCAAAGAGAAGAGTCCAGTTAGTTCAGTAACGAACAAGTGTACAGCTTAGAGCGTTTTTTAGCCCAATCAAGTGAAGAACCTGGTGTGCAGAGAAAACAGCCTGCGGATGATCAGTTCCTACGAGAAAATGACAGGTTTCAGGCCTACCATAACAACAAGATGCCTACAGATGATCGACATCTGCTGCACAACGACAATCCTGACGTTGACTCTGCAAAGCATCCGGCCGGTTTAACCATGCTGGCGAAGTTTGACACACTATTTGACAAACGTCCTGGGTGCACGGGACTGATGGAGCACACCATAAACACTGGAGATTCCGCGCCGATTCGCTGCAGGCTTCGCCCGGTCAATGCCCACAGAAGGCAGATTATGTATTTTTGCATCGAGGATCTGCTGCAGCAGAGCTTGATACAACCCAGCTCTAGCCAGTGGTCCTGTGCCCCAGTCCTGGTTGCGAAGAAGTCGGTAGGGTACCAACTAGCCGTGGATTACCGGCCGCTCAATGCTAAAACCCTAAGTTTCCGTATACCTAATGCCACGGACAGACTGGGTACTGGCAAAGTTGGGCAGAGCTTAATAGTTCCCAAGATTCAACCTGTCCCAAGGCTTCCTCCAGATTCCTGTCTGCCACGAGGATATCCCCAAGGCTGCATTTATATGCCAGAGGGTACATTTAAGTTCAAAAGGATGTCCTTTGGCGTGGCTGGTGGACCAGCCACAGTCCAGGCACTCGTGGACAAAGTACTTGTAGGAATCAAGCACCAATTTTGAATGGCCTTCTTGAATGAGTTCCTGATTTACTCCACTTCATTTGAAGATCATTTGCGGCATATTGAAGTGGTCTTATCCAGGATCGCCCATGCTGGACTTACCATCAATCCGGCAAAGATGCAAGCCTGCAGGCGGTCGCTCAAGCTTCTAAGGCACATAATTTCACCCGGAGAGTGCAGGCATTATCCGGATAAAGTTGCAGCTGTACGCGACTTCCCAATCCAAGAAAGTGTCAATGACATACAAGCCTTTCTTGGATTGGACGGGTACTACCGGTCTTTCCTACCAAATTTCTCTGAAGTGGCCCGACCTTCGACCATTCTTCAACAGAAGAATGTATCCTGGCGTTGGAGCAACCAGCAAGAAATGGCATTTCAGCAGCTCAAAACCATGCTGGCAGACGAGGTGGTGGTTGGACTCCCTGATCTCAACCGACCGTTTATGGTGGAGACCGATGCGAGCGGCACCGGCATTGCAGCAGTCCTCTTGCAGGAGACGGAGGGACAACTGCGGCCAGTGTCATTTATTAGCCGATCTCTGAACGAAGCTGAAAAGAACTGCACCGTTTAAGAATGGGAGTGTTTGGCCGTAGTCTGTGACATTGAAATATTCAGGCTTTATTTGGAACATACCAAGTTTTAAGTACACACCGACCACGCTTCTCTGAAGTGGATGTTCACCACGGAACATACTTCAAGCAGTGTACGTCGATGGGTGATACGCTTGCAAGGTTTCGATTGCCTCGTCAGACACCGTCATGTAGCAGCAAACATCCCAGCTGATGCTTCGAGCATGTTCCCCGCACCAGTCACAGTACCGTCGTCGGAAACACTGGACACCAAAACCGATGAATGGTTCCCCATAGAGATGGTGGAGCAAGAGCACTGACTTCGGTTCGAGGAAAATGCCATAGTGGAGGAGACGAAGATTTCACTCTTCCTCAATGAATCCCAGCTCTCCGATAAAGAGCAGAAAGATCTTCAAATCTCCGAGGTAATTCGTCACCTCCAAGACAGAACCCTACCGACCGACGAAACAGAGGCACGTCGAATACATGTTTTCGAGGACAGTGAAATCAACCATGACGAACAGCTTACTTAAAGTTTCAGGAAAAAAAAACTCATCTGGGTTCCAAAACAACTAAACCAGACGGTACTGCAGTTTTCGCAAGATAACCCTTTAAGTGGATACTTGGGATACTTCAAGAGTTTGAAGTGGGTCGCTGAGAGGTATTTTTGGATGGGTATGTGGTCTGACGTTTCACGTTATGTGCGATCTTGCTCGTCCTTTCCGACCCTAAAGCCTCGCCCTCAAAAGCCGGGAGGACTCATGGACAGTACTTGGGCAGAGGAACCTGAGGCAGGGCTGAGCATAGACATCATTGGGCCATTGCCTAGATCAAAACGCCACGACAGACATCTCCTAGTGGTCATCGACAAGTTCACGAAGTTTGTTTAACTATTTCCACTTTGATCTCCTACCAGTAATGCCATCCTGGAAAAAATAATTGAGGTGTTTTGTTGACATGGCTTTCCAAAAAGCATATCCAGTGACAACTGAAGAGTATTTTTTTCCCGCCTGTCGAAGGGCGTATTAAAGCACCTCGGCATCAAAGATCGCCACACGGTACCCTACCGCCCTGCAGTGCAGACGGTAGAGGGGCATATCATAACGGTAAAGCAGTGCCTCATGGCATACTGCAATGACCATCGTGACTTGTACCAACGTATCCCTGAAGCTTTATTCGCGATGAAAACTTGCGAAAATGTGACAACAAATTACACGCCAGCTCCGCAAGCCATGGGAGCAAAACCCCGGTTCACTTCCTACACCCGACAGTCGAGCTCCAGGCTTCGTGGCAGAGGTGACGTTTAGACTGCAAGACGCACACGAGTTTTCGCTAGAGAACCGGAGAACTGCCAAAGTAGCAGCGCCGCTACTACAACAGAAATCGACGACAGTGCAACTTTAGGATCGGTGACCTAGCGCAACGTGATCTGCACACTTTGAGCGATGCCAGCTAGGGCGTGGCGGCAAAATTGGCACCGAGACGCTCTGCGCCATGCGGGGTGGTTGGGAAAGTGGGGTTGAACGACTATCGCTTGAAGGACCGCAACACTGGACGACCAGCAGGACTGGCACATGCTGACCAGCTGCTGAAGTTTTATGAAGACCAGCTGAACATTTAATGTAAGGGGGAAGGATTGTAAGGTATGGGTTTGTCCGGCGAGACTCGGCGACCGTTGCCATGCACAGCCGCCAAGTGGAGGAGAAAGAAGCAGCGCAGGGTTGTTGTTGGTTCCGGTGGTTGGAATGAGCGGCCATGATTTATGGGTGTCTTAGATCAGGTGTTTAATAGACGTTGGAACCTTACAATATAACAAAAAACCTTATGACCAATGGGCCTTTGATTTTATTTATGAATAAAAATGCGCAAGTTTGTTCCACTTGAATGTTTGTCAAAACTAGACTGTTGGATAGATCGATTTGATATTTGCATTCAATTTATTTGAAAGAGTGTTCAGCACAACACTATCACAATATTTAACGGAAAAATACAATTAGCTGGCGGCGATTCCGAAAAGTTTTCAATTTCTCCTTCCTCTAGAGAAGATAAATACTAAATACGCAGGCGAATACGTAAAGAATGCAGGACGAGCGCTAAAACAACGATCCTTAAAAACAAACAAAACTAAAACGACTCAACGACAACAAAAAGAAACCGGCTCAATCATAAACAACATTCGCATTTACTAAAATGGGACGTAGTAAATTTTGTTCAAGCAGACCGTTTTTTGTTAGGTGAAAAACGCCCAAGGAGGAGCTGTTTTAACTTTCGAACCTTGACCTGGAAAGCTTTCATATGCCTTTCTTAAGTCATCGGTATCATTCGCACTACTGGCAAACAAGGGTTCCACTCACACTATACCAACACCATCTGAGATTACAGGTGCAAAACAATTATATACATTCGTGTTTTTCTTGCAGATAATAACACATTTTTATTTTTATTTCGACATAGGTCAGTTATTAGGAGGTGGTATCTAATTATACCCATATGCGCTGGTATGTGTCTAACTGATATGTGTCCAAGAGAGGACACATATGCGCTACTATGTGTCTCCTCTTTGTATTCGTCTTTCTCTGTGCTGTAGGTACCTTACCTAGTGATGAACCAACTCGCCTTCATCGCCCCTTTTGTTACCCTCGTACTTCCGTCTGACTCAGCCCAGTAAGCTTTTGTAAAGAGAATTTCAATCCAAAGTTATAACATGCCCTCTTTTTTATGGGCCGGTAAAATTGATTTTATGGCAAGGCGACAAGAGGACGTGTAGAAAACGTTTCGTTGCCATTCGAAACGAGGGGTAGAGGTGCATAATTTCGGCTAATACGCGCTGCATGCTACGAGCTATTTATGTAATACTGCCGACGATATCAAAGTCATTTTTGTATTCGAATCCTAGTGGTCTCAAACTCTCAGTATGAAGCTGTCGCAAGCGTCGCAGTTTTAGGTTTTAAAATTTCTTGTCAGCAGATATCAAGAAACAATATCTTGGTAGCAATATTTCTTGAGCAAAAGTTAGGTGAAATCATTAATTTTGCTCGATTGTTTATGTATAGTAAGTGAGGTTAGCGGGTCTCTAATATTTCATGCGGTTTCTTTATGTTCTTAAATACAAAAAAGAGCTGCTTTTCTCGATGCACATCTTTTTTTCTACCTCATATGATTGAATGAAGCTTTTGTCTGCTACCTCTTTGTTTGGTTCAAAGCGATGGCTTAGAGACAGGCGTGGTAACTGCCGCGGGAAATGTTATATTCAAAATCGAGTTTTTAGATTGTCAAGGCTGGTGATGGGTAAACGCAGACGATAATATTCTCCTTCGCGTTTTTGCATCGCTAACCTTGCACCGATTTCACGGGGGGTAGCGTCAAAGAGTCACTGCCTTTCCCAAATGCTTGAAAATTACCTAAAATTAACAACTTTAGTGCGCTTTGATGACACTTAACTACCTTCTAATTAGAACGGTATGCTTTTTTTATAAATTAGAACGTTCATTCACAAGTTCTCTGTGCTATGTCCCCATCGCCGTGTAAGTCACCTGCTGAGACCACATAAGTGTAGCTCTTACGGCTCTTCTAAAAAATGACATGTAAAGCCTAAAAAGCACGAATTATATGTACATACAACGTTTCACGTGATTAATGCCCGTAGAAGCAGGAATGGGCATAATTAGTATTTTTTATATTTGCATTTCAGGCGCCGCTTAGGGACACGTAACAAGAACACTAATAAAGTATCTCCCAGTGTTTACGGTAAGAGAACTGAGACCTAAGATGCTCCGAACCGCACATTTATGCTGAATCTTGATAAAATCAGAGTTCTACCAGTTATTTTCGAGAGACGTCTAACGAGTAACGAATGATATTCACCGTTTCTGCTAATTGGAAACATGAATTAGTAATTACTGAGTGGGATTTGTAAGTTGTTAGCCGTTTTCACAGAAGATGGCCTTCACTGAATAAAATTAACATTGCTTGCTTAGAAACAGTTGGAAAAAGTAAAAAAAATGCTTTTAAAACACATTTTGGCCACTTAAGTTGACAAATAAAATCTGACGAGAAGGCTTGTCGTCAAAGGATGATCAGAAAGATCACATTAAACAAATATGTCTTGAAACTTTCAATAATATTCGTGGTGAGATTTCTACAACACCGAACGCGAAAATCAACAACAAATTATGAATGCACATTCTTATTCTACGTAAAACTGTAAGGCCGGAAGTGTACATGTGTCCAAAAAAATAGTGTTTTTTCATAACAAGACAGCCTACGCATCGCCCAACGCTTAGTGCCTGACAAACGGAGCTCTACATACCGGACACGATGCCACAGTTTTAAAACTCACTGCTATCAGATTCAGAAGTTAGAAGCGAGTTTTAAAATTTTCCACTGGCAACATAATTCCTGTTCTCGATAGGCGAGATCACTCATCTTTATGCGTTGGTGGACTTTGTCGACTGACCTCGTCTAATTGTGAATTTCTCAAAATTTTTCATAACCTTTTAGTCAGCAAGTTCGGAAACTTTGGCATCAGGTTCGAACACTGAGCACTACATTTAGCCAGAGGCTGAGAGTTTAGCGATTCGTAAATTAGCTTTGCGATTAAAAACATTTGTAGATATTCGTTTGCGTGTTTGTTTGCTCATTTCTTTCTAAAGGCACATTTCCCCTTAAAGGGCTCCTGAAAAGAAAAAAAAAGTGCTTTTTGAACAGTCTGGTTGGGACACGCGTGTCAAAAAACAAATTTTACGTGAAAAAAAAAAATCATTTTTTTTACCAATATTGATGGCGCGGGACGCGATTTAGTTGTTAGTCATCTGCTTTCCACTTGTTTTCTCTCTCGGCTTTTCGGGCGCGTGGAGGAGAGGTGGATCGGCTTCGCCTTCACGTTGAGGTGGAAAGAGCGAATTATCATCACGTTGACCGAATGACCATTCCGTGACGTAATGAACTTTCCGCTCAGAATTTCAAATAAATCTCTCGCCGTCAATATCGCTCTAAAATTATTTTTCGCTTAAAATATATTTCTTTGACACGCGTACCCCTCCCAGACTGCTATAATTTTTTTTTTTTTTTCAGGGGCCATTTAAGCGCACCGCCCGACCTCTAGATACGGCTTGAATCCTTGGCATTCGAGAATTTTGCACAAACGCTCACGCCTAATTTTCACTTTTAAGTGGCTAAACGTCTCATAGTCCTAAATTTCTGCTTTCCCACAGAGAATGACTTTCACATCTGAGCGTATTCCAAGAGTTTAAAAAAAAACGTCTATGAATGTATTTGGTAATCAGCAGATGGATTGTTATTTCCAGGTTCCGCCTTTACCGGAATGGTCTGCGTGGATGGCTCAAATGTAGGAATAGCTGAGGAACGACCCCCTCTTTACTATAGGTTCGGCACAATAGCCCACGAAATTGGGCATTTGTAAGTATGATGTCTCTTCCTTCATATGCATATTTGTTGGGCATATAATCCGGGAAAAGCTTTTTTAGTCACCGTCATCGAATCCCATATTTGTTATCATCGCCACGGACAATGCGATATGGGCCGATAGCAAGGCCGAAGAAAGAATCACGCGGCAAGAATCTTGACCATATTGAGCCCCGCTATGCGTTTCTTAATCTGTCCCTGATTATAGTGTTGAGCATTACATGATTTTCTTAGCATGAACAATATTTACGCAGGCTCGGGAGCACGCACGATGGAAATGGTCCCGCGGGACATATCAAGAATCATCCTGGTGCTCTGGACTGCAAGCTACCGGAGATATACATGATGAAACGTGCGGGGCATCATAGACCACCTTTCACATTTTCGAAATGTAGTGAGGAGGGGATGCAATTTGTTTTGAAGTAAGCATATGCTTGAAGTTTCCTAGGTGCTGGCATCATCGCAATTTTCTTCTTCTATTGACCCGTGACAGTTCCCCATGCAATTATTTCACCTTAAATTGGAGTGTCTCGTTGGCCCGTTGACGGGGAAGTTACTTTCAATCGTAGTTACTTAAGTCGTAGCTCACCTAAAAAAATTGTGTTTAGCGCATTATGGTTGATTGGATTTTTTTCTTTGGAAGTTGCATTTTGCTTTACGTTGACAAACAGACTGGTTTTTTTACCCTTGAGAGGAAAACAGGTGCAAGAACCCTATTGAAATTACCCCCTTAGCTCTGACGTGTTATGGGACCTTGTCAGCCTTCGAAACCCCTTCAGCCATCAGACCCCTCAGCCCTTCAAACCCTTCAGCCTTTGAAACCCTCAGGCCTTCAGAACCTTGAGACTTCCATACCACCTCAGCCTTTCAACCCTTTAAATGCCGA
This sequence comes from Ixodes persulcatus, assembly GCA_013358835.2. NCBI lineage: Eukaryota > Metazoa > Arthropoda > Arachnida > Ixodida > Ixodidae > Ixodes > Ixodes persulcatus. Next base: position 1,079,080 of record JABSTQ010011466.1, on the reverse strand, counting down.
AATGTGCAGTAAACCAGATGCCAAAAATGCTGTTGTTTTAAACGTGACTGGAAGTTTGGTTTAGAGTTTAGTCATACATGCCTGTTGAATCACAGAAAGAAAATAAGCACCTAAGTGTACTGAACCCAGAGCGCAAGCAGCTGTATTCAAAATTAATCAGACCCAATAGCAACAGCCTTGTTCTTTTCGACAAAATATTTTTCAAGGTACAGTACAGGTGCACACACACACACACACACACACACACACACACACACACACGCACACGCACACGCACACGCACACGCACACACACACACACACACACACACACTGTCAACAACACGTTCAGAAAAAGTCACGAACACGTAACCAACGTCGGCCGCCGTTCAGGAAATGCAAGCACGGTCGCGGTGTCGTTCCTGCTGCCATGCCGTTGTCGTCTCCGGGGTGTTTTAGCTCACTGGACAATGTTCTGAAGCCGAAAGTACAGAGAGGGGCAATAGGGCACCGAGAAACATCCTCCCTTATCCGCACGCGGAGCTACTTTTGAAAATAGATCCCCCGCGTGGGACGTAAAGTCGACACTGAGCGACAGCTCGTTGCGGCCGCCCGGTGCAAAAAGCCAGCGGCTTCTCCGACGGATATATCCTAAAGGTTCGAATGATTTCTCCCACATACCTTTAAAACTATATTGATAGGTCATGTGCTCCTCCGAAAAAGATTCCGACAGATCCGAAAGGCCTCAATAAATATGGGGCCTCTTACACCCCTCAAACATTCCTCATGGGTACGTCATGCCCCTTAGAAAGCTTTTATGGGCATCTAAGACCTCTCAGGGTATGTCAAGACTCTTCAGAGATTCTGGTGTGCGTCACATGCGGTTTTTTAATAGGGAAGCCCAGTGAAAAGATCTGGACTAGCCGAGATATATCAAAATGTTTGAATGAATAGTCGTAGCTTTCCCTCTCTATTGTATTGCCAAGTTGTATTGTAATTTTTACCACTTTGGGACACATATGTGAGCGTGCGGATAAGGTAAAGTAATAGGTGCCATTCCGTCTTAGCGAGTGAAGAAAATAAACCACCGAGCCTGAAGAGTACGCGAACGACGAACCCTATTACCTTCTTTACATGCTGCATCACCAGGAGGCCCTTGGAATCTGACAAACAATGTATGGGAATGAAAAGGGGAGCAAGGGGGTGTGCTCAAATACTTTACTAGGAGTTGTATTTTGAAGCCCGGTTACACACACTTGCGTTGGACCGCGACGGAGTACGCTACAAGCAAGTTTTAAGTCACTTGTGTTTGCATACGACCGGCTGCGCGTAGCCGGTAGTAAGCATTCACAAGTTTTCCTACGACGTTTCGAAAAGTGACGGGCAACTCTATTACTGGACCCTTCGGTGGGTTAGCAATTAACAGAAAAAAAAAAACACACAACACTGTATAGTAACCGACAGCTGAAGAAGCGCCGAGCGCTGTGCATATCGAGCGTATCGAGCATAATATTAACACTCGTTAGTGAATGAGATTGCGACATTATCCGATAAAGATATCGAATAATGAATGACGAAGCTACAAGCGTTAAATACGCCGCGCACAGACTTCTTAAAAGCTGTCAGCGATCTTTGAAAGGAACCGACAGCTCACCTGTCATTGGAGAGGCCCCGAGGCTGCACGTTCACAATGAAAATACATACTGTTGTGGTTGTGCCGTTATTATCGATAAACACAAATAATGGTCATTATATCGACTTCAAAAAACATCAAAGCTTTTATCTAAAGGTAGCGGAATCCACCAAACATGACAAATAATCGTTTTTATTAGAGTCCTAGTACGTCCGTCGGCTGTTTAGGGCAAGCGAACTGAACCGAAATAAGCATAACAAGGGTGACCGATTTGGTACGCTTAAGGCCCGTTCACACTGAGGCAACAGTTGAACAACTCTCCGCCAACACGATAAAAACGCATTTAGGGGGACCCTGTCACATCGCGGCATCAACAACAGTAGGGCAACATGCTGCTGCCGCCCGGCAACCGTGTTGGCTGATTCGTTGTCCCCTGCACCCTGTCACACCACGCTGGCGGAGGGCTCAACACTGGGAATACTCTGCAATCTTGATTGTTTACCTTCGTTCGTGTGTGGCGAAGGGTAGCTGGGAATGTGACTCTACCAAGTGCTAGATCGTACGAAGGGTCACAAATTACCACGGGAGGGCATCAACCAGTGACTGGAGTTCGAAGACTTGACACGGGGACTATTTTACACCCTTTACATTATCAAGATGTTCTTCATTCGCTGACAAAACCGATAGCCCTATCCGAGGAAACTGAGATCGCTGATATACGTTCGGGATTTACGCCGACGTATGAAGTGTATCTGTCCGGTTCTTTCTTTCAAGCAATTTGTATTCCTACTGTAGAATTGAGTTAGAACCGGCAGTACCCCAAAGCGTCTTTTGTAGCGTGGTGTTGAGCTGAACTGACAGTGCTTAGAAACCACGACACCGACACGATCGGCCTTCATAACAATCGGTGGAATAAATATTTTTCAACGCTGTCTATTTGCCTTGCTCCTGCTATGTGATCGCTTCATTCCCCAAAATGCCCTGTGTATTTTGAAATCAATTCAGGTGTCTGGTAGCGGCTGTTTGCCAATTCCAAGCATCAAGAATCATGATCATAGGGGTCGTTTTAATGCTTCAATTGTTTAATCTTTGCTTTCCTGCACTATTTTTTAATACTTTATCAGCAGGAGAATAGACATGCCATTTTAATTCATTAGCATTAATGTGAGCTGGTATCTCGGCAGTTTTAATTTCAACACCAATCTGAACGTTCACAACCCTAGCTGCAGTGTGACTATTTCGACAAGCGCTTTCCGTAGTTAAGCAGTAAAAACATTCATCAAATCATTTTAGCTGCATGCCAGCTGTAATTATTGTAAAATGACATTTTACAAGCCTGTACTTGAGTAAGCTCTTTAAAAAAAGACGTTGATAGAGAACTAGCTCTGTCAATAGTGCTATCTGTGTTGTCGTGTTGCCTGCTCGAAATTCGCTCAGCCACCCATCAAGGCAGCATACGTTGTTCTACACAAGTTGCTGCTGTTTTTGTTGCCGATAGCTGTCTTAGCGAGGTAACATTTTCGTTGTCGTCCATGCTCTACTGTTGCCGCGATGTGACAGGGCTGACGGATAACACGGGAAGCGAGCAATAAGTTGCCCGACTCTTGCACAGCATGTTGTGTTGCTGCTGCCGTCATGTTGCCTCAGGGTGACAGGGCCTTGAGAGTTTTTGTTGGTACGCATTTTGGGCAATCACTCCAATTAAGGAGGCATTAATATATCGGCGGGCTTATGTTAGTGGAAGAATACTTTTTTATTTTTATTTTTGTGTTTTCATTAAAAATTTAAATGTTGTATTATTACCCTAATTTTCTGAATCAAGAAAACATCCGTACCGCTCCCATTGCACACTCCGAGATTTTGGTATATTGTCATTTTAAAACATATATTGATCGATTTCTGTTTATTTGCAGGCTACGTGGGGAGGAATGCTGGAAAACGAAATCCAACTATGACTTCTTTATTGTCACCAAGGAGGTGGCGGGCAGTAGAATCACACCGGAGATGATGTGTCGACGCATTAACCCGGAGCAGTTCTCTTCGGCCGTAAGCATAATTCCCTTTCCCCTTTTCACCTTTTTTATGCCTGCAACCCACTCCCCTATTTCTCAGCAAGCCGCGCAGCCTGCTGAAGGTCGGACCAAAGCGGACGCGTTTTGTGCAGCCACCGCACTTGCTGTTATTGGACGTGAATGGTTTCCTTCCGATCCGTGCCGTTCAACATTGGGACGTTTCTTTTTTTAGACCACAGCTCTTTGGCGCCCATTTCCGGCTTGAGCGGCGTCGCCGTCGCATTCGGTGTAACCACGCGTTGCATTATGGGACGTTTCCCATAATGACGTCATGTGTGACGTCACGAGAGTCACTAGAGTCACGAGTGACGTCACGATGGTCAGTCGTGAAGGTCATGACGAAGGTCACGATCTTCACGAGGCATTCACGAGTGACGTTACGAGGGTCAGTAGGGTCACGAGTGACGTCGCGAGTGACGTCACGAGGAAGGAGGGAGGGAGGGGGAGGAGGAAGAGAGGATGATCTTCGTACCTTCTCCTGCTCCTCCTCAAGAGCCGCGCTCTAATTCGGCATTACAGGCATTCTTCCCTTGAGAAAAAAGTTATTTACGGCTTGCGTTCTTAGACAGAGGCTTGAAGCGTGCTTATCACGTGGATCTGAAGCCACTCATACGCTCTGGTGGCTTTCGTCAAGACCTCGCTGTTGTTGTCAGTGCCCAATCTTCCGAAAACCAGAAAGAGGAGGGCACAACAGAGAGAGGCGAGAAGGAAAGGCGTGCAGTTTGTGTGGTCGATGTCCTCACTGAAAAAGTATAGCGCGCGCCGCAACCCTTACGCTTTTTAGAGGCGTGCACACTTTTTATTTTTGCCGCGCACACCATTTTTTTTTTGTTCTGTTTGGGCAACTCTTGAGTCGTGTCCTAATAAACACGTTTCAAACAAAAAAGGAACAACTACCTTTCAAGTAATGTCCGTGCTGTGTCATGAAGATATGTCAAAGCGCAGACTCACATAGAGCTACGTTCTTTATGGTTCGAAAAGTACGATCTCAATTTGAGACTCAGTATTCGCAGTTTTATGTAAGAAAGAACCAATTTTTTTTAAATGTATTTATTTGCATTACCTCAAACGCCTCTTAGGTATTGCATGTTGATGGACTAGACCGTCGGATATGAAATCTAGACATAAACGGACGTGAAATCGATCAACATGTACCGGAAATAGAACCTGCACAACATAAATTAACATTCATAAAAAGTTAGAAGCATGCTTACAGTTCAATCTTCTCAGCCAGCTAGGGATCACAGAGGCCCATAGACTAAAAATATGTTCACTTTACCTTATTCGCTGATCATTTATTTCAATTAAAAAAGGAATCGTTTTCGGAGACGCTTATACATTTGCTGCAGCGTATGTGGCTATGTGCAAATACGTTCTACACGACTTGGAATCTAAAATAACGTTTGAAACATAATCATACATGTGTCCCACAGCAAATATTTAAAATTAACTACCTTTCTTACGACAAATATTTCCAGAAGATGGAGAACTGCGTCATAACGTGCCGTAATAATGTGACCACCAAAAACGGTTCCTACCAAATAAAGGAGAACATCCACTTCGCTCCATTTGGCTACCCATGCGGGAATAATGGAGAGGTAGGGGATCCCAAAATACTCTCTTTTTTTAAGTTTTGAAGCAGCTTGGGGGGGCGTGGGTCTGTCTGTTTAGTGGAGAGAAGGGAACGTGTCAGAAGAGGAGCTAAAGCACCGACAACTTAAGAAACTGATTAAGTGCCGGGTACTGAAACTCTTACCACTCCTCGGTAGTCAAGAAGATGGCGGCATCAGTGGAGAAGAACACCGAAGTACTAATCATGTAGTCAGAATCCAGAACATAAATGTCCACACCCTGCGATTCTTAAACTGGCATTGACTATATATGTACACTTTAAGAACGGGTTACCAGGATATTTTCTCCAATCGAACACCGCGTGCACAATTAATTTTAGATATATATTAATTAGCTCGACTAATTAGAGGTGCAAGTAATATCCAGCTCCAATAAATCTTCCGTGATACACAGCCTGCTCTTTTAGGCTTCATAGATTCGTTTCCAAAAAGGCCGTGATAGCTACAATAATACAGTCTGTGCAGGTGAGTTATACGGCTACGGGGATATAGTGTAGGGGGATAATCGTTACGATAAGTCGAATAATTAGCTAACATTCGTTCGATTTAAATGCGATTTAAATTAGAAACTCTCTAAGAGCCATAGGAAACAAACAGGCACAAGGCTGGCGGTGAGAAAACACAAATGAAAAAGAGAGCGAAAAACCGCGCGGGGGAGTTATCGCACCGGTAGCCTTGTTCCTGCTGCATGAGTGCTAAACTTAACGCTCTATCCCGCTTCCCGCTTGCTACTAATCCTTCTAAAAAATGCCCAGATTAAGTGGTTCCCGACGACGCTATGGAAATTTCTAATTGGAACCATATGTTTATTTTCATTACGTTAAATGGTAATGAATAGATTTTGGTTAAGTAGCCAACCTACCTTGACAATTAGTCCCTATATTACGTCCCCCTGGCCGTATAACTCACCCGAGCAAACCGCATCAGTGTCGCTTTCTAGGCATGCTTTAAATAAATATGTTAAGCCTAAAAAAAGCTCACCCGAAAGCTTAAAGGGGCCCTGCAATCATATTTAAGCGTCTACCTTTTTTGCGGTTTCCACGTCTCTTGGGGTTCGGACAAGCCAGCGGGCACGGAGAGAGTAACTAAATATCAGTGCGTCATATTTTAACCGGACGACGCGCACCTACGGGGGCGACCCGCGGTGCTGAGGCGCGCGAAATGTGACGTCTTTGGTCCTGGGCTTACCACTAGTCAGAGCCGCTAAAATCTTCTTTTTAGTCGAAATACAAAATATAAGTGGCACGAGCCGTTTTAATTGTTTATAAGAGTAGTTTTTGTTCAGTATCTTAGATCAGAAAAGAAAGAAATGCAGTTTATAAAGTACGGAAACAAGAAATGACCCGTCGACATAGCCGCCACCAAGCGGTGGAAAAGGCGGCGCATACTAGAAAGGTGTAGTGGGATCAGACACCGAAGAACGGCGAGCGTAAAAAGGTCCCGGATGTACGCGGCGGCGCTGCAGTCGAAAGTCCGACCGGTCCCGAGTGTTCCAAGGCCTTCGGCGAGCAGGTTTGGCTTGCGGTTCGGCCCTTTGGCGGTAAGGCAGCGCGAAGTGGCTCCCGTTCTGAACTGATGTTTACCCCGTGTTTGCTGTCGTTTGTGGCCAATGCCGAATTAGTGTTTAATCGCAGCGCAAATGGAATGCGAGCCGCCCTGGCTGCCCGCTTCACACAGCCTAGCCAGAACGTGCTTTAGTTTCGCCCTCTCGAGCCGTCGACACGGAGTGCGGCAGCCATGAGCACTCGCTGAGCTCACCACCCCTCTTCTAGTTCACGGCCACTCAAGCAACCAAGGATGTCACGAAGGAGGTTATTTTTTGCTTGTTTTGGTTATTTTAATTTGCCTATAACTTTTAAAATAAAGCGAAATTCGAGAAAAGAAAAGTTTCATTAAGTTACTACGTTCAGTGCGCTCAGATTCGGTGCAAATTAAAAACCAGTAAAAAAGTCCTTGCAGGGCCCCTTTAAGAATCGCCGCGCGTGGCCAGTCCCCGGCATCGAATTCTCGCCCCTCAGCCAATGAGGTTGCGGAATTAACGGATAAGATCGCCGAAGAACTAATCAGAGAGCAAGAATGGGGAATATCAGATGCCACACCCTACAGAGACAATTGCATGAATACACTATGGGTGAGCAGCGTTTGACAACTCCCAGTTCCTTAGAGCGTTTGGCCTCACAGTGATGAGAATAATGAGACGCAGCTGCGAGCACGGTATGATTTTCTCAATCCAGGGCTAGGCAGAGATGAAACTAATCATAAATTCAGATACTGAAATACGTGTATCTTAAAGGGATACTACAACGAAATTTCGGCGCTCATTTTTTTATCTATATGCGTTCAAAGGAGCAGTATCACATCGAACATACCAATATCTTGTTAAAAACGTCTCGAAAGGGAATTTTGAAACGAATTAAACAATTAGCAAAGAGCACCTGGTGGATCTCGCTAACGCCTCGCTTGTAATGCGCGTCTAGGAACCTTGACAGCTAGTGACAGTGAGTGTCTTAACTCCGGCCATGACGAGAGAAAAGGGGAAAGAGGAACTCCCCTCTTCACGAGAATGCCTTTTGTGTGTCGCAGAAGTCGCTAATGTCCCCCTACAAGATTATATAAGATTAACCCGTCACTCAAAATTCGTTCAAAAGCAGCCACTTCGGTGGCTGGAACGACTCAGGAACGACTAGGCCATCCTCTCGACGTCAGCCTCGCTGTACCTTTGCTCGTCCCGAGACGACCTACGTCACGATTGCGTTGGACGTCACGTGGTCTCCACTGGGACTTCTCCGAGCGCTTGCAAGAGTGGGCCGTTTATAACGAAAAATACAGCCATCAGGCTCACAATACAAACGTGCGATTGTCATTTACGGATATTGTGGATCATATTCAACCTATTTTTGAACACGACGGGAATACTTCAAATTTCGTTGAAGTATCCCTTTAAGGCGAAATTACAGATACAGAGATATCCCTGAGATATTTCTGCGAAAACAGCAAAACGATATCCTGGAATGCCAAATAAATTTCCTGAAGAAACACATTTCTTTCGGAGTTGTGGTAAGTGCGGAGGAGGCAGTTCGTAACGAATGAAAATTGTGGTGTTCATGTTTCTCCGTTTGTGTTACTTTATGCACCACCTCGATACGTTAAACTATTCATCTGTGCACAGCTGCCATTCCTAATGAAGCGAAAAAATAATATCGCCCCCACCGACCCATACAGTACTAGATGCCAACGACTGCCTGCCACGCTTGACAAAAAACATCTGACTGAAATAAACCAAGTTTTGCTGTGACGGTGCGTCTCAAATTGTCCTACCAAGTGCACATGATCCAGCCAGGGTGAAGAGATTGGACAAAAAGTGCCGAACTTAAGTTTGTTGCAACGTAAGAGGAAGATAAGCTCCTCTAGTGTCGATGATTGGAGGTTTCAGTTTTCCCATTCTCCTCTTCTCTGGAGTTCGCTCTAGCATAGTGGAAATAGTGAAGGACTTCGTGGAAAGTGCTTATTGTGCTATAATTTTAAATATATTTTTCTCCGAATCCTTTTTTAAATTTAGGTTAGGTCTTTGTTTGTAAAGGGTTATGTAGCGGGTTCACCAAATAGGTGCTTTTCAATTTATTGTAAAAATTCATCAGTTAAAATTAGGCATCAAATGTAACAATATAACGAGATTACTACTGAGATTAAAATTCATATTTGACATGTACCTTGAAAGAAAGATACAGATACTTAGAATAATCTCTAAGATACTACGGGATACATGTGTACCGCGATACTGTCCAGCTCTATCTCTGATTTCACATTGAACCAAGCTGATTGCCAGCAAGAGCACTCTTTTGAACTGAGATAAAAAAAAAGACAGCAGATTGACCAAGTGCCGCTTATCTATTTCAAACATTCTTAGTTTGATGTTAATTACCAATCGCTCTTTCACGTGATTCTCAACTAAATTGCGACAATTGGATGTGATGGCTGGTTTTAAAAAACCAAACCAACTCGGCTCGGCGTGTCACATGTTGCTCGCACACACATTAGAACCGGACTGAAAAGAAACCACAGATTGCAAACAGCTCAAACCTAAATAAAACCTAAATAAAAGTGATATTGAGGCAGAAGGCGTTTTTTCTCTGTCCGTATATAGTGCGTTACTTGTATGTTTGTTTTGCCTTAAGTTGTTCGCACATGTATAAAGACATGTACTATAACCATATGTATTCAGCAATATCATCTTGCTAACCTTATCAGATTTTTGTTGAATGCTTATTTGTAACGGACATGATGCCCCGAAAGCCGAAACCAGACAAGTACGCGTAACAAAGAACTTCTACGTGAAAACTTTTGGGTGCTGCTTTGAATTGCGTACCAAGCGTAATTTGAAGGCAGGCTAACATTCCTCGGTGTCTCGCCGCGAGAAATTTGGCAAATCTGAGATAAAAAATGTGCGCTCTTTTTCAGCGGTGCTGGTTTGGAAACTGCTCAAATATCGACAATGAAGTCTGTTAAACAGTTGCAAGTTGGAGAATGGCGATCTGAAATGTTGACACCTCTGAAGAAGTATAAATAAAAGTGCTTCTTTTTGTTTTCCGTATTAAGTTTGATATGAGCACATAATCAAAATAAATTGATGTATTTACAGTATCTTTGTATAATACAATGCCTTTTAAAACGTTTTATCAACTTCATTTAGCTTCAACTTCAGAAATTACACGAAAAATGAAATGCAGAAACTTATCCCAAACATGTCGTTTTACTTTAATTCTACCAGAATTTGAAAGATTCTTCGCAGCCGCCTTTAGTCCCGGTACTGATATCTGTCGTGTTACAAATCAATAAAGAGCGAGAGCACTGTAGCAACTCGTATCAAATCAATCGAGGCTAATGAATTTTATTTTTTAATTGCCACACTATACAAAACAGCCTGCAAATACAGAGCTTTTGTTTCAACTGCGCAGGATAGCCCTCTGGTTATCGCATATCTTCTCGCACGTGGCATAGCACATTTTTTCGGCATTGCAACCTAATATCTTCAGCAGGTAACAAAAACATAAAGTGAACAAGAACTAAATTAAAACCTATGCTATCCCATTTAGAGGAGTCATAGGTAAATTTAAAATACAAGGTTATATCTAGCAAATGAAGCCCGGTTTTTCTTCTTTCACAATAGAACTACATATTTAAGAAATCAGAAACTTCGTGAGTCAAGCGAATTCAAACGCATTGAAAAGCAAATATCTGTACGGACCTCATTTTAGAGCGCAGCTCTTAGGCGCCCGTTTCCGGCTTCAGTGGCGTTGGCGTCGCCGTCGGCGTAACCGCGCGGTGCATTATGGGACGCGTGACTTCACTGATGACGTCATCGGCATCGTCATCGTCACTGATCACGTCATCAGTGACGTCACTGATGACGTCATTGGCATCCGCATCGTCATCCTCATCATCACTGATGACGTCATCAGTGACGTCACTGATGACGTAATCGGCATCCGCATCGTCATCGTCATCATCACTGATGACGTCATCAGTGACGTCACTAACGACGTCAACGGTTTGTCATCGTCACGTGACCCCCCGAGTCACGTGGCCCCGCAGGTCACGTGACCCTGCACGTCACGTGACCCCCCCCTCGAGGTCACTTGACCCACTCCCCCCCCCCCCCCCCCGTACCCTTCCCTCCTCCTCCTCAAGAGCTGCGCTCTAATTCGGCGTCACAGGGAGTTGTAAACGGCTTTCATTTTTTCGTTGACATCGTTTATTGCCAATCCCGTTGCGAGCGGCGCAATGACATTACGAAGAACAATAATTGTTGCGTGTTTCTGTTACGTACCAAGACAGAGAACACCGTGACAGGCTCACCGCAGAGTTTAATCAGCTTTACTAACCCAAGACACGACACATGTACGGTCCTGCTCGAGGAGACTCGGCGTGAAAGCAACGGAGTCTTGGGCCCACGCAGGGACGTGTACCGATGTTTCAGTACGCCACAGTTGCAGGAAGGTCTCGTTGGATGAAAAGCTGGATAGATGTGACGGAAGGATCGCGGCGTGTTAGACGAGGTCTGAAAGCCGCTTTTCGACATGAACGCGGAGGAGTACCGGAAATTGCAGGCGTCAGCCTGGAACAGTTTTTGCAGCTCCGTTCTTGCGAAGAATTGATAAACGCGGGACAAATTAATCAAAACACAATAAAGCGCCATCTCTGTTAAAAAGAGAAAATCTTATGTTGTTGCTTCCCTAAATGCTTTTCAAGTGAAAGGCATTCGGCTATTCAATCTTTTCAGTCCGCGCGCCCAAAAACTGAAATAGTCTTTTTTTTTTTTTAGTTATCCGTCTTGACAAATATAAAAGTTTTCGTAGCTAATACATAAATCAAAACACGCAATTTTTTTTTAACAACTCACCATCGAAAACGAGGATGAGCGGTCTCCGTTCACTTCGTCCAATCGCCTGACGAGCGTCAATTGATGTCAGGGTCCACCTCATTCATTAGCTGGATTTTTTCGCAGTCTCGGGCGTCTCTCTCATCGGTCCCGGTGTGATTGTTGCTGGTTCTGTTAACTTAATTTGTGCTACGCGCAAGCGCAACATCGGGCTAAAACTTCGCCAACTTTACCTGGAAGACACCTGACATCTATATCAGAAGTGTTGTAATTTGGCCGAGTTGGTATGATGATATGGTGAACTGAACAGCGCAAACAACTGTACAGCGCAAACATATTAGTGTTCCAAGTCACCAGGCTCGATCTAAAATGGACCAGTAAAAATCGACGCCTGCACGTAACAATCTAAACTGTTCGTCAAAGGTGTATTTCAGAGGGAGGATTTTTCTCGTAAAATTAGAAAGCGTAGCTCACTTTCTGTGAAAAATAGGGCCAAGAAATTTGCCAGGGTCAACGGCGGCCGGCGACGCACACGACACATTCGAGTGGCGGGGCGCGCTTGGCGCTCGTATAAATATAGATAGCTCTACCTCCTTATCGAGACGGCTCACGACCACCCTGGTTTATTAAAATGAACATTATCTTTTTGTAATGAACCTTTGGTTAAAAAATAAATGCAAACAAAAAAAAAGAAGCAAAAGTTAAAGAAAAAAAAACGCGCTGCGTAACGACGGCGCTTTTGCTGCCAACGGATCTCGTATGAGTGTCGTCTGCTTTCTTTCGCTGGTCGGCTACACCTCCCGACGCTGCTCCCGACGCCATCTATCAATACGCGCGCCTAACGCACCCCGCAACTCAACTTGGTCGTCTGCGTTGCCGCCCGCCGTTGACCTTGGCAAGTTTCATGGCCCTATTTTTTACGGAAAGGAAGCTACCCTTTCTCATGTTACAAGAAAAAACCGGCCAGTGAAATACACCTTTGACGAAACGTTTAGGTTGCTACGTACAGGAGTCGATTTTTACGGTCAATTTTAGATCGAGCCTGGTGACTTGGGACACCCTATATTTCAATCGTTAAACTGAACTTAAAAGTCTTCTTCATGATCCCTGTGGCGTTTGTACCCAGATTTGCGTTTGAGTACTTGCAAATTCCACTCGTCGTCTTGGCGCACCCCCGGATCGACTATTTGAGAGCGCGCGTCAGCCCCTGGTCGTTTGAGATCAACCCGGATTTCTTTCGCACGTCGTTTTGGAGCAGCGCCGAATCCGGATCTTGGCGCGGAGCCCCCAGATTTCGATCTGTCATTTTTTCCGGAGCCGAGCGGAAGCCAATCTCTGGTGGCACGTAACTTGACTCCCTGCTTTGCGGAGCATGACGGGAATGGTGGACGACCGACGCATGCAGGCGCTCTAGGGAAATGAAATGAAATGAAAGCCCAGGGCGATGGGGAATTCCGGGTATACACCCGTTCACTTTCGGGGGCTTGTTGTCTTCCGCTGGTGGAGTCGGAGGCGCGGTGGCTCCGCACGGATCGCAAGCTCCGTACCGGATATAGGCTAGTGATCCAAAACGTCCAGGGGAAGTCGCCATAAGCCCGAGTGCGTTCACACGCCTGTCACCACTTACAACAAGAGAGCATAGTGGACGCCATTTGTCGGGCAGCCGTGGATATCACCTCATCTCCCTACAGTCTAGGCGTCGTTGAATCATTCTTGGGCATGCCTATATTGTCACGAATAAAAACAGAGGCTTACTAAGAAAAACTGAAAATAAATATACAATAAGGCGAACTTTTTGTTCTTGACTAAAGCAGAAAGAACAGCGTACATCATGTGACGGCGATGAAAGGGTGACTGACCCCAATGTTGCCTGACTAAGCTTCTTTATACAGACTATGAAGTCTAGCTAGAACATTATGAACATGAAATAGCGATATGTTACAAGCTGAGAACGTTCTAGAAAAAACGCGAAAGATAAAATGAGAGGAACAGAACGAGCGGGTTGGTAAGGATAATTAAACTTGAGGAAGAAAACGAGAAGGGACGGACAAAACACAAACTTGGAAGTTTGTGTTTTGTCCGTCCCTTCTCGTTTTCTTCCTCAAGTTTAATAAAATTAGAAATTAGGATGGTGGGGCTCGAGCCCCGTGCTTTCACGTGGGAGCCGCGCGCGATGCCAACTCTGTGGTGAACGCGGATGCGGAGAGCAAGTCGTCTGCTTCTTGCGAAGGGGTTGCGGTGACGTCAAAACGACGCCGAGTTGTGACTTACTTCGGTTAGAAATATAGTCGGTACACCTTAGTGCAAGATACCTTGAGCTCCAACAATTTTTTTTTTTCAATCGACCAATAAGAGCTCGAAATTCTGACATTATCGCAACCCCTGTGGAAGAAGCAGACGAACTTGCGCTCCGCATAGAAATCACTTTAGTAAACGTAACCCTCGAAAGCTGTTCTGACCTTCTCTATAGCAGCAAGTTAGATGCCGTTCCTAAAGTGAACAATTGGTTAATTTCTGTTTTAGGTTTCATCGGTTGTTCTATAAGTGGAAAAAAGCTTTTTTTAATCGAAGCTACGAGAGATTTGAGGAAGCCATTTCAAGAAAACCGCTTGTGCACTTTCGCGTCTTTGAGGTGCCGGTCACGTAATATAAACATGTTGCGTCAACCTATGTGTGGATTGCATGTGACGTCATTGTACATGCTGGTACTCATGCAGTGCTGCAGAAGGTACGTGCTCATTAAGCAAGGGCCACGGCATTGGCCGCTGATGAGACGTCAATGCAAGGCATGTCTAGTTTCCACTGCAATCAGCAAACCGCTGGTGTCTCTTTTCTGAAACGCTTCATTATACCCTTTTCAAAAGTTAGTTTGCCTACCACTTGCAGTGCCAAACTCAACGCTTTAATGGTGGCACTGGACAGCTTCTCCACGCTAGAAAAAGTGAACGTCTTAGTAATCATACCAGGGGAATCAATTCTAACAAGTCGGTCCTTTAAGTCCCCTTTGATTCACGATGTCTGGGGTGCTTGAAGTTATGCGATGTTCAATTACTACTGCCATTAGTGCGTAAATATTTGAGCTATGAGACTGCAACTTTGACGTTTGAAAAGGGGCAATTGCCACTGCTAATATTTGTCTTGTGAAACAGCTGCCTTTTTACAACAGAATGCACGCAATTTCCTGTGTACGTCATTCGACTTCTTTTTTTTTCGTTTCTCGCGTCTCGCGTACCCTCGTAAAAGGCGCTGACTTTCTCCACGTTTCAAAGAGGTTTCTGACAAAGGCAGCCTCACCGCTCATTGACACTGGAAGCGGATCCGCGTTCGCAAAGCGGTTGCGAACGCGGTTGTATAAAGATCCAGTGCAATTGCACGCGCACTCGATGACATCAAGTGCGCGTGCAATTGTACTGAATCTTTATACAACCGCGTTCGCAACCGCTTTGCAAGCGCGCATGCGCTTCCAGTGTGAATGAGCGGTTGTAGTTCCCATTATAAATTTCTCGCATGTACACATGTTCTTACACGGAAAAATGTATTCGGTTTCGCTCATTATTTTTAGCGTTGCTTCTACTCATGCCGGTGATGTATCGAGTCTATTTACGTAAACGCTTCAGTGTTTCTTTCGCCAAGTTACGTAAAATTGAATTTTTCATTTCTCTGTAAGGCCACCTTCTCCGAGGTTTTGGGCAAGGTCAACAATTATCTTGCAAGTACAGCACAGGATATTGCAGACGAGAAATAATTTAAGATATCCATTTACTTCTTGGTGTCGGGAAATTTAAGCCTCTTTTACCCAGTGAATGACTTTCACATCACGGCAGATTCTGAGAGCTTGAAAAACTTTTATGGATGCTTTTTTGAATCAGCAAAGTTATTATCATTTCCAGATTCCGCCTATAACGGAATGGTCTGCGTGAAAGGCTAAAAGGTGGGAATTGCCGAGGAACGACGTCTTCTTTACTACATTTTCGCCTCAATAGCCAAAAAATGGGGCATTTGTAAGCATCCTATCGTTTCCTTTATATACACATGTGCTAGGCACATGACCCAGGGAAAGAGTTTTTAGCCACCGACCCCATGCGTCTTATGATGGTCCCAGGGCCATTAAACATGCGGGATAAGCAGATAACAACGCCGAGGAGCGAATAATGCTACAAGATTCGGGAGCACAATAACCCCTCATTCACACGGTCGTAGTGCTTCCTTTAGCTAAGGGATTTTATGGCCGGCAGCGAATCAGTTCGCGATCCTCCGCGCGTCGTAAGTGCTCGCGACCCGAGAGCACTGGCTGATTTGCTGATGGCAAGGGTATCTATGTTAAAGGTACTTTTATGCTGGCTGTGCGAATGGGGTATAGTATCCCATTCACACGGCCAGCATACCTTAAACATAGGTTTCTTTGAAATCGGCGAATCAGTCTCTTGGGTCGCGAGCACTTGCCACGTGCAGAGGATCCCAAACTGATTCGCCGACGGCCCTAATGTCCCTTAGCCAAAGGGGCCTCTACGACCGTGTGAATGGGGTATAAGACGCGCTCAGTGTTTTCTCAGCTCTCAGCGACTATACGTCGTTCAAGTTTGTCTGCTTCCTGCGCAGCTCGAGTGTGTGTTTTCCTCCAAACGAGACCACGCTTCCCCCCGACCTCAATCAGTTACTCCTGAAGTCCCTAGATAATAGCTTCCTACAAGTACCGACACTCTTTGAAGCGCCGACTGCGTGACGGTGCAGGTTTTTGGAAGCGAATGGCGGCCCACAGCAGAGGTTTGAACTGAATGCCGCCATTTTGTTCCAGCGGATTGTGCTTTGTCATTTGACTTGGTTGTCGTTACTTGTAAAAAAATTTCTGTGGCTTAGCTCGGCTATGCCTGGATATACGTAGCGTGAGCTTATGCGCACAAAATGAGAGGCGCTATCAAGCAGCTCCGGTGCAGCGTCAGACTTGGCTACTGCGCAACGGAGGCACACAGCTGGGCACGTTGCGGCGCCAGTGCGTCTGCCGCGGCTATGACGTCTCGAATGCAAAGACCGGCGAGGCGCGCGCGGTGGCGCGGAGCCCGCGGTGGTGGCGGCTCCGGCACGCCAGCTGTGCGCCGTGTGACGTCACTGCTCCTCGTGCTTCCGCAGACCGGCGAGGCGCGCGCGGTGGTGGCGGAGCCCGCGGCGACGGCGGCTCCGCCCCGCCAGCTGTGCGCCGTGTGACGTCACTGCTCCTCGCGCTTGCGCAGCACGGAGCACGGCTCATTATGAGAGCCACGCGAAACTGCTCAACCTCGGCCAGTGTAGCTCACGCTACAATAATTATCAAAGGACTTCTAGTTACTCCGCGTGTCTGGCTGCCTCGTCACCGCGCGTATACCTCGTGGGAATTCCCTCGCTGCTACCCGTCTCGGGGAATGACACAGCCCACCGGTTCAACAACACGGAGACATTTAATGGCCTTTATCACCCGCGCCGCGATCCCAAAAGCTCTCGCGCATACGCTACGACGGCCCTTTATTAGTGGCGGAGCGCCACTCGTGTGGCCAGTTGCCCCTGGCCCCCTCGCGATGCAGATGACCACTGACGATTTGTCCGAGGGGCAACCTGGGCCAAACGCTTTGAATCTCCAGGTTTCCCACAACCTTGCGCCTTCTGTATTGTGCCCTTCAATTGGCGTGCTACTCCTCGAATTCCGATGCACCAAAGACGCACCTTGGAACAGTTGCCCGCCGTATTGGAAGCGTGCGGCTAGTTAGAGTAACTGCATATGCTCCGCTTGGGGAGCAGAGTATCGCTATGGTGCCCCCGGGGCGGCCATGTTGGATCAAAGGCCGCATTGCGGGAAGCGACCTTCACTTCTTCAGGAGATCGGAGGCGCGGATGGCGTGGCTGTGAGGCGGCGTGCTGCGGCATGCGGATGCGACACGCCGCACGTGCACCGTCGTCTTGTCATTTGTCTGCTGTTTTTCTTGACGCCATCGATAGAACATAGTGGCCGGCGAAAAGGCGTCGCTTCTTTGAAAGCCGTAGCTACGCGTTGTTGTCTGGAATCTAAAAAAAAGCCTGTCACCTTACACCCTTTTGTCCCATATAATGCATCCCGAAACTTCAATTCGACGTACAGCGCATTATAGTCGAACAGACGGCCCCACATTTTACGAGGGGCTTGATAACAGTCCGATATAACTTAATAAATAGCTAAAGTACGTATCAAGTACCACAGAAAGGAAACACTGAGGTTTTGCAGTAAGGCCAAGAAAATCCCGATTATTTTATTTTGTGGTCAATAACATGTACATTAGCTATTTTAATAAGTTGTGCCACACGGCTATCAATTCTCTCGTGAAAGTTAGTACCACTGATCTCAATGACAATTGCTGGATCGCGTTTGCCCGCTCCGCGAATGTGCACTGGCGGCCATCTTTAGGTAGAGTTATATCACCTCTAGCTAAGACACTGCTGCTGAAGCCACTTGGCAGCCACCATCATCCATCCATGGCAGACGGCGTTTTGGCAGTTGTGGTGGCAGGCTGCCATCAAAATAGCGTGGGTGATATTACGTGATTGATTGAAATTGTTTGTCGAAACATGTTTTAAAACCCGGCGTGAACGGTAGCCCGGTCTTTGAGGACCCGGTGAAAGTTTCACGAAATCGCGCAGCACCGGGGAAAAGCAGCACAGCACGCATCGAAAGTCGCATCGAAAGAAGCATCGAAAGCAGACGCCGGTACGTAGTCTGCTTTTGGTGCGAGCTGCGCTGCTTTCCCCCGGTGCTGCGCTTTCGTAGAACTTTCGCCGTGCCCTCAAAGACGAGGCTACCGTTCACGCCGGGTTTCAAGAATCTGCTTCGTCGAACAACTTCAATCAAGCGCGAAATATCACCCACGGTACAGTGTACTAGATCTACGGCTGCTTTATGGCAGCCTGCCGCCATTGCGCTGTCCGCCATATTACTATAATGGCTAGAGATGATATAACTCTACCTAAAGATGGCCGACCGTGGCCGCATTCCGGTCCATAGACAGAGCTGGTCAAACGCGATCCAGCAATTGTCATTGAGATCAGTGGTTAGTACCGTCAGATCGACGTCAGTGCGCTGTGCGTCGAACTGAAGTTTTGGGGTGTATTATATGGGACAAAGGGTGTAATAATACACCCTTTTTTTCTGAGAGTGTGGTCCGAAGTGCCTGGATGTACTGGTCGCGTATCACTCCGCGAGCGCCGCAGACGTGAGCAACGCGATCGTCCTCCATGTCGTCTGCTTCCCAGACTTTGGAAATATGTTTTAAAACATCGCTCAAGTTCTAAAACAGCACGATTATACTGTACCCTGTGGTTACTCATATTGCTCAATTGTCAAAGTTTCAAGTTTGTTTGATTTTAGTGTAGGATGTATTGTTTTCGCAATCTCAAAGCGAGAAACATGCCCCGCCCAAAACTCGGAGCCTGCAAGGTGGTTTTCCCTCATGACTGTTTGGATCCAGTTCGGCTCACGTGACCGCTCCTTCGCCAATACGGAGTTGGTGGCGCAAGAAAAAAGAGCGCGATGCCCTGGCTCTGCAAGCAGAGCCTTTACAGTTACTCTACATGCGACAAGACGCGCCACGGTGCGGCTCCTATACGAAGCGTTTCGCACAGACCACGACCAGAGTGGCGTAGACATCCAGTGTAGAAGGCAACCTCGATTGTCAATTAATATCAGCTTACCTGAGCACAGTGCTACACAAAACGTTCAAGGGCACAAATAAATGCTACTTGTTTTTTTTTTGTTTTTTACACGAGATTCGGATTTTGAGAACACAGATCCCTTCCGTGCGAGGGGGAAAAGCGCCGCAATCTTCTCGATCCCAGGGCGGCTACGCGATCCGCCTGCGAGCCAAGAGAAATCCGATAATAGGAGAAACGAACACGAGTAAGCTGTGTGTACGACACGGCCGCAAGTTTTAGGCGTGACAACTTCTACGTGCCGTGTGTAGTGATATAAAACACATGTATCGAATATATCAGATTTATTTTGATGTAACGGAATTAATGAAATGAAACGCACAAGTATAAATTGGAACCCATTTATTTGTTAGTCACAGATACAATTGAACGAAACAAATATTTAAACACGAGATAAGCTTAAACTACTGAGCGATACACAAGAAACAGAACGAAACAAACGTCAATACAGTACAGATGTCATATTCAATCAGAAGTCCCAGAGGCAATCGAAACAAGTGCAGATCGAAATGCGGGTTTCACCTGATATTCGGATTCGAATGGGTACGATGGCCTGACTAGATTGACTATTGGTAGGGCTCCGCGTTTTTGGAGTTTATTTTTAGTGAAATTCGGAGGGTGTTTTTCGGAGTTTATTTTTAAGCAGAAATATGGTGCTTATCGGAGTTTATTTATTGTGAATTCCCAATTCTCCGAAATTTGGAGTCTCATTTCGCTGTATTCTCAATACTCCAAAATCTTAGATGATATGATATCTGAACACCAACACATCAGAATCCTTGAAACACATTTTAATTGTCTGAAAGGTTTGAATGTACAAACACATATATACACACAGGCACAAAATACTTGTGTACAAAAACATGTAAGTTTGTGCATGTTACAACCTTAGAGCTTGTTATAATAGACGCAAGCATACTTTAGGAAGTTTCTGTCGCCGATGGAAGCGAGCTCCTTTCGGTTCATAACTCTCAGCATTGAAAATGCCCTTTCAACGTTTGCGCTAGAAACAGGGAGAGCTAGAAGCCTCAGCGCGCAGCGAGAAAGCACTGGCCACTGGACCGTGTGAAGTCTCCAAAACGACCGGGGTTAAACAATGTTGGTAATTTTATAGCTCTGGTAGTTCTCAAAATCACTCATGAGCTGGCTCATGTCGTCAGTCTCAAAAAACACTAACTTGAAAATGGGCGCATAGGTTTCGAACGCGTGGGGCAGCTGAAGCTTCTCATTTGGATTCACAATTTGAACACTGTATCAGAACGATTCGCTCGTGTACTGGAGTGCATCGCAAAGGTTCCTCTCAACTGTCTGACTCCACTTTTCAGCGACAGCAGCGTAGCATCCATAAAGGTCTATAACAGTTGCTCAGCGGTCATTCCCGTCAAGGAGATCTAACTGAGTTTCGACATCCGATGTGAACTTTTCAGATGGGTCATGCCATTGACTGAGGAGCGCGCGCAAACGAACCCCCAGCATGGGGTAAACCTGGTGTATCAGGGTACTCTCTGCCTCAAGTTCCTTCATGATTGGGAGCACAGCACACGAATTCGACTTAAGAAATTTCAGCTTAATCAGCAAGTCGTGCACTCTTTCAGGCGATGAAACAAGAGTTTTGAACTTTTCGCACTTCTTTCCCTTGGCATCGTCGCTTCTCAAGAAAGACAAGATGGCACGCCAATAGTCCAGAACGTCTTCTAGGGCTTCATAAAAAGAGAACCACCTAGAAGGACATACAGTCTTCAGCGACTTGATGGTCATGCCCATGGCCACGCACACGAGACCAAACTTATGGCGCAGCTCCCGCGACGACTTCAACAGGGCAGGAAAGTGCACAACAAAATCTTATACTACCTTAAATGAGCTCGTCTTAATTCCATCCTCCAGAGCGTTGTTAAAAAGGTGGCACAGATCTTTAAAGTGAATGGCCCTGAATTCGGGACTGGAGAGTTGCAAACCCGTTTGAAGCTTCTGCATGTAGGAGACTGAATCTTAGCACAACACAGCTACTTCGGCTAAGGCCTTTCCAACCAGCTGAAGAGCGGTTTGTATCAACATGCCAATTGATACTGCGTTGCACTGCTGAAGTACTTGGAAGTCTATCATGAGGGTCTTACGTCCAGGAAGGTCGTCGTCGTAGAAGGTTGCAAGTACCGCCACTGCCGGACGACCGCGGAGTTCCGGCGACTCGTCGACGGTGTTGAAGATGGGGCGGTCTTTCATCGAAGAGCTTATCGTCGCAACGTCTTTCTCACTGACCTCATGCAGGTATTTCCAATATAGACGCTTTACAGCAGCTGTGCATGGGCGCCGCCATAACTGGCCTTCAGTTTTTGTTCCCTCTTATTCCGTTCGCTTGACTTCATCATTTCCACTGCAGGACAGGTTATTGCCGTTTTAAGTGTTACTGTGTCCTTCCCCCCAGCATAGGCCATTGTGGAGACTCGTCAACGCCCACTTCAGTGGCTCGGCATCTCGGTAAGACAAGAGAAGGGCGGCTATGGCGGCTCAATCTGGCGCGTGTGTAAAGCGTCTATAGTTGATCACTACCTGGCATTGTGCGCGCCGCCGGACGCTTGCTTCGAAAGAGGCTGCCAAGAGGTCCGTCAGCCTGGTGCAGTGGAATCCCAGCATGACAGAGTGCACGGCAAAACTGGTGCGGGATGTCATCCGCGTCTTGTCTGCTGGATCGGGCCCGAGTGATGCATTTTTCCAGCGAGCTTTGCTGTGACGAGTTGCCTAAGGAATAGGAATAACATGTCGAAGTGAACAAATTGGATCAAAATGTGTGATTCCGACCGTGTGAAGTCTGCTAAGACACTTGGCACAGAAGGAAGCATACACAATAAACAAGGAAACCGTGTCGGACTGTACGAAGCATTCTACATACAGTTTCACATAGCCGTAAATTCAGAGCACCCACAGTTAAGAAAGGACTCACCTGTGTCTAGACGGCGCTTCTTCAGCTGGACGTGGCGTTGTGATTTCAGATGCTCCGCAAAGCTCAAGGCGCCCCTGCCGTTGTTAATGCTAACTATCACACGACAATACTTGCAAACAATGGCTTATTCAGTTGACGTTGATTCTTCAAAAAACTCCTTTACATAGTCTCTGGAAAGCTTTCGTTTCCTTCCCATTTTTCTTGCCCACAATTTTAGTTTCACGCGCTACAGAAATTTGGAGCAACCGCGCAAGTTCAAGGAGGTAATATAGGGGCTTCAGCCTCACACCCCCTCACCCACCGTTAAATCGAGGCAGTCATAGCATCCACTGTTACAACACCATCCCTTCTCCCTTCAAAAACGAAAAATGGTATGGTCTAACAAACCAGAAACCGGAACAATGACTAGCACTGACGGGTGCTTAGATAGCCTTCTTTGACCTGGAACTACATTGACCCCTTGTCCTCAACGAAAACAGGGGAGATAATCCTCCTTTTGTCAATTGTTTTCGTCTTGAAAGAGGGCAAAGTATCCCCTCCTCGGGACCACTGGCCGTTCGCACCTATCTATCGGACATTTTATAGTCCGAACTTCGACCATCACTTTTTGCCACCGTGACCTCTAAGATCGGAGTTTATCGGATAAATCCGAATTGTAAAAGATTTTACCTACGAGTGTTTTTCGGATTATTCACAATACCTCAAACTGGATTGGAAACTTAGATATAAAGAGACATGAAAGCGATTAACGTTTATCAGAAATGAAAAACACCGATTGGACAACACAATGACTTCCATAAAAAATATATATATTTTAGGCCTAATAAGAATTCAAATTTTTTACCCAGATGTTGATCACTCGGGCACATATGCATAAAATATGTTAATTCCTCATTATTTGCTGACCGTTCATTTCAATTAAAAACGGCCATCACTTTCTGAGACACACAGACATTTGTTGCAGTGCACGTGGCTATATGCGAATACGTTTTAGGCGATTTGGGATCTAAATAAATGTAGGCAACATAAACACACTTTTGACGCACAGCAAATATTCAGCTATTTAACTTTCTTGCAACAAATATTTTCAGGAGATGCAGGACTGCGTCATTTCGTGCAGTAACAGAGTTCCCGGCAGAAACGGTTCACAGAAAATAAAGAACAACACCCACTTTGCTCCCTTTGGCTAACCCTGCGGCGAAAATGGAGAGGTGAGAGCTCGCAAAACACCTTATTTTTTAAAGAAGTAATCAGCTGAACAGAATAGTACAAGCCTAACTTTGCCACATGTTTGGAGATTTGAGTCCAAAGATGCCAGATGGGAGCCAAACTCTGAGGCAGTAAGCCCAACTCTGGCACTTGTTTGGAGACTTCGGCTCAGATCTGGCAGATGACAGCCGAACTATCAGGAAGTAAAATATAACTTAGTCACTTTTGTGGCGATTAGTGCTCAAAGATGCCAGATGACAGCTGAACTACCAGGCAGTAAGCCTAACTTTGGCACTTGTCAATTTTGGTCTGAAAGAAGCCAGATGACAGCCGAACTACCAGAGAGTGAAGTCTAACTCTGGCACTTTTTTGGCGAGTTAGGGCCAAACTACCCAGACTCTGACCGAAAGAAGGTCAAATATGGCTCTAGTTTGGTTTCTTCGAGCACTTGAAGACCCCAAACTCCAAGACAACTGGCTAATTTTGGATCAGGGCTCTATGGCTGCCTGGGTAATGCATATACGTTATTAAATAATTTTGAATAATCAGTTGTATGAAAAGCCCTTGGTAAATTTAAAAACAAAACAAAAGTAATGTTATTTTGATCGAACTTTTTGTTCGCAATACCAGAAAAATCTTCAAGCAACACGGTTGTACTCATTTCCTTTCTGTACCCATACTGAGATTCATTAATAAAATGAAATTCTTCACAAAATAAGTGTATTATCTTGGTGATATACTTTTTCATGATCTGAGGAATCACTGGCCTAATAGACAACAGTCTGCAGTTCCCCACGTCCTTTTTGTGCCCCCTTTAAAAAGGGACGTACAATCGCGCTTTAAGGACCTAGTGGTAGAACACCTGTAGAAAATTCTGTAGACTCCCGTTAAGGCAAACTCGCTTAAGCGGAATTCGTGGATATGCCGAACAAAGTAACAACATTTGGTTGGTTTCCCATAGACGCAATGCAAAAAAAAAAATCGTTTAACACGAACCGCTTTGCGCGCTCATTTGGTTAACTCGAACTTCCATAGGTCTCCTTCGCGATGGCACCGACGGCGACGCCGCGCATTGCGCCGGCCGAGGTGTATGTCAGATGTACCGTAAAAACCCTCATATAATACGAGGTTTTTGTTTCCAAATTTTCAACTTCGATGAGGCGATCTAACGCTGTTTGATTTAGTTTCGGTTTCGAAGCAATATGGCGCTCAAAACAGCTATCATCATCATTAAAATCACAATGTTCGAGGCGCCACCATTCGTACAGTCAGGCCGGTCAGGCTCGGCAATGGCGTCGGCGCAAAAACAATCGTCGGTCGCCTACAAAAGAAAAGTTCTTTTGGTTGCGGAAGACATCGGTAACAGTGCTGCCGGACGACAATTCGCCGTAAATGAGGGCAGCATCCGCGGATGGAGACGACAAAAGAAAGTTATGTTCGTGTGCAACGGAATGAGAAGAAGTTTTAGGGCCCCAAAGAATGGCGTGTTCGCCGACGTCGAGGCAAGTCTCAGCGACTTTGTAAAAGAGCAACGTGAACGGCACCTCGCCCTAACTTTGTAAATGAGCAGCGTGAACGGCACCTCGCCGTAAACATCGAGCTGCTGCATGAGAACTTTGGCGAGCCGACATTGGGTTACTCGCTTTGTGCGCCGCACCCGGTTTTCACTGCGTCGGCGCACGCTCGTCGCTCGCTCTTTCAAGAAGTGCGGGATTTCAAATGCGCTCGACGGCACTGAAGACTACTGCCTTTGGGAGGAGGTGTCGGACAAGGAGTTTGATGGACGTGATGACAGTGATTAAGGTTCACTTATGACATGCGGCCTATGTTTTCTCAGGAACATGGGCCACATGTCGTCTTTCATCGCTAGACACCGATTTGCACAGAGGAGGAGGCAGTCAAAAATCACCGAATGAATCGGTTCCCTCACCAGTGGTGTGTGAAACATTATTTTTTTCTTCCTTTGGCATAGTAAGCCAAATAAATGTTCCTTTTTAAGTATCTCTTCATTGTAGGCCATTCCATTCTGTGTTTATTGGTCAACAGCAATTGGGACATGCCCAGCATGATAATTAGGACACTTCTGTTAAGGCGAACATCTGATAAGTCGAACAAATTTTCAGGGTCCCTTCGTGTTCGTCTTAAATTGAGTCTACTGTATGCCGTTTAAAAGAGTCAGTAGAACATGCTTTAGTTGATCAAAGTTGCATGCAATATCTTAAGACGAATCTGGCCAATACCTCTATAGAGAGATACAAACTCAAATGTTGTGGGGATCGTGGTCACGAGAGGGTGGACATGGGCCCGCGGGGGCCAAGTGAGAAGACGAGGATGACACGGGGAAAAGCTCGGGCGGCGAGCTCGTGGATGGTCGGCTATGGAACGATGGAAGGACAAGGCGCTGCCTCCAGATCGTCCAACTGTGAGGCAGCAAATCCTTATGGTGAATTCCGCTCGCAGATCTCGAGCGCTCCAAAAACGCTCCATTTGGAGCGCGCATATTCCGGTCGCATACCTGGCTCAAGTTGGTCATCTTCCGCTCGTAGATCTCTGGCAGCGCCTGCTCCGCGGAGCGCCTCCAACCCCGCCGAACTTGCTCTGCGGGATTTCACAGACTTTTTCGGAAGTTGACAGAGCGGCCTACGTGATTTCCTCCTAAATTGGCAGTGCGCATGCCTGGCGAGGTTGGAGAGGTCGGCGGACCGGTCGGATCGTTGAGTTGGATCTGTTCGGGTGCGTCGGTTATTTACGCGGGATTGTGACGGCTCGAACGCTTCTACCTCGCGTAGATCAGGGATACAAAGCCGGGACTGTGGAGAGGGTAAATCGTAAGCGCTGACATCTGTGATCGTGAGAGGAAGAACGAGAAAAAGAACTACAGAAAAGCCGGAGGCAGACGCAAGGTTAGGCCTGTTCATTCTGTAGCTAATGATTGTTTACTTTTTTACACTGCATTCCGCCGGCGTTTTCCCGTGAAATAAAGCAAGAAGAGATTAGGCAACGACCGTGCAAGTGATGGTTTGTTACCTCTGTGTTTATTAAAGTCGTACCAGAAATCTGAACTCCACCGCTGGCAACCGCTGTCCGTGCCCCGCCGCTTCGAGGCGGCCGAAAGGTATGTGACGGTGCCGAACGCGGACGTCTTCGTTATTTGTGACATGGGCGCCCTGGTACGTATAATTTCGCCCGGCCTGTGTCGCGTGTTATTTCTGCAGCTGAGCAGTGACAGTCGTCACTGGTCGTCGGAAAGATCAGTCGGCTGTTGCGTTGGTGGGCTTGTCAAGTTCGAGCAGCGGCCATATTGAACGGCGGAAGGGGAAGTGGTGGGGAGGGGTGGGGGGGGAGGTCGCTCCAAAAATGGAAGTTTATCTTCCCCTCGTCGATTCGGAGCGGGTCCCACGGAGCGGAATTTTGCCTCCCTCGCGGATTTTGGAAAGCGCTCCGGATCTACGAGTGGAATTCACCATTAGTATCTTGCTTGTGTGATCTCCGACGGGGCGGTCGAGACGGGGCCTGATCGGGCGTTGGCTAACGACGTGAACACCCACAAAGTACATCTAAGTTAGTATACCATACATTTCTACCGCGGCACTGCAAAGATCTATCATAATCTCCGATTTTACATTGACCCGAGCGAATTGCCAGCAAAGGGACTATTTTGAACGGTGTAGAAGTAAAAAAAAAAGGCGGATTGACCAAACGCCGCTTACCTATTTCAAGCACTTTTAGTCTGATGACAATTACCAACCACTATTTGTTAGTTAATTTCAACTTAATTGCAACTGTGCTATGAAATGGCTAGTTCAAAATAAACCAAACCCATTCAGCACGTCACATGTTGCTCACAGAGACATTATTACGGGACTGAAAACAAATAAGGAGAGTTCGTCACAAATTGCAAACAGCGTGAACCTACGTGTGAAGTGATATTGACGCAGAGGGCGTTTTTCTCTGTCCATATATTCGTGAGTATACGTGTATGTTTGTTTTGTCTTATGATGTTCGCACATGTATACACACCTGTACTGTAACTATATGTATTCTGGCGACGTCCAAATAAACTCCAAAATATTAATAAATACTAAACACGTCTCTTCAACTTTCCTCTGCGACATTTTCTCGCAGTCTCTTCAACTTTCTGAAATTCCATGCGATTGGAAAATCGCTAACGTCATCCCCGTTTACAAAGCAGGTGATCGCCAACTAATCAACAACTATCGCCCCATCTCGCTCACCAGTGTGTCGTCTAAACTCTTAGAGCATATACTCCATTCTAACATAATAAACTTTCTAGACTCCCACAACCTTCTTTTCGAGCATCAGCACGGCTTTCGCAAGTCATACTCATGCGAAACGCAACTAACAGCTTTTCTTACTTACGTTTACTCAAACTTTGATTCTAATAAGCAAACTGACGCCATATTTATTGATTTCTCCAAGGCATTTGACAGGGTCCCTCATCAACGTTTCTTACTGAAACTTAGAAATATTAATATCCATCCCTCAGTCGTCAAATGGATCTCCGAATTCCTCACAAATCGCACCCAGTACTCATCTATTAACAACACCAAATCTACCACCTGCACTGTAACCTCCGGCGTCCGCCAGGGAACCGTTCTTGACCCCCTTCTATTTTTAATATACATTAATGATCTCTACCTCAACATCTCCTCTTCAATACGTCTGTTCGCCGACGACTGCGTAATTTATAGACCTATTAATTCATACCATGATAATCAAATTTTGCAGAATGACCTCGCACTTATGACTCAGTGGTGCCACAAATGGAAAATGACTTTAAACTTTAATAAATGTAAATCTCTATCATTCACCCGCAGTTCACATGTTTCATCCTTTTCTTATCACCTTACCACTATCCCAGTAGCTACCTGTTCCTCATATAAATACCTAGGCGTTCACCTGACCTTCTGTCATGGACTACTCACATAAATACTGTCACTGCCGATGCTTACCGTACTCTCGGATTTCTTCGCCGTAACCTCAGACTAGCTACACCTTCAGTTAAACTACTAGCTTATACAACCTTGGTCAGATCTAAACTTGAATTTGCTTCATCCATATGGTCACCATGGCAATCATATCTAACAACCTTGAATCCGTTCAAAACAGAGGTCTTCGTTTTATTTACTCTGACTATTCCCCATACACTAGCATATCAGGATTACGCCAAACAGCTAACCTTGACTTACTTTCTTTACGTCGAAGGTGTCACGTCTCACCCTTCTTCACAAAATCTTTAACCACAACAACCATCTAAAAGATTCTCTTCTATCACCTTCCTACCGTATTTTCCCTCGTTTTGACCACTCATGTAAACTGCGCTCAATTACTTCGTCATCTGTCTCTTATAAAATGTCGACTCTACCATCTGCTATTGACGATTGGAACTCATTACCTGACCTCATTGTAAACATGACTAACACTAACAAGTTTGCTGCAGCCGTTAACCTCTTTCTTTCTGAAATACAAGTATAGGTTACAGCGTGTTTTTTAGCCATTTTTGTTGATGTTTTTATTGTGTTCACTCCCTCGTATAATGCCCCCTGGGGCCCTCAAGGAAAATAAATGATGATGATGATGATATCTTCCTGCTAACATTTTCCGAGTTTTGTTGAATGACTATCTGTAACGCACATGATGCTCCAGCGGCCTAAACCAGCCTTATACGCATAACAAGACAGATTCTACATTAAAATCACTGTGTGCTCCTTAAAAGTGCTTACCAAGCTCAATTTGAAGGCAGACTAACATTCCTCTTTCTCTTCCCGCGACACATGTTAGAAATTCGAGATAAAAATGTTTTCTCTTTTTCAGCGCTGCTGGTTCGGAAACTGCACAAATATTGATGATCAAGTCTGTTAAACAGTTACAAGGTGGAAACTGCGATATCAGACGTCCACCCCTCTGAAGCAGTTTAAATACAAGAGCGTCTTCTTGCTTCGGGGATTATATTTTATGTGAGCCCAGAATCTTTAAGACGATGCATATAAGAAGGTTTTATCACCTTCGTTTAGCTGCAAATTCTTCAGACCTTGCACTGAAAACGGAAAACAGAGATTCAGGTTTAACATGTAATTTTGCTTTATTCGTATAGTTGAAATTAAATGCATCTTCGGGGCCGCCATTTGCCCAGGTTCTAATATCTTAACAGTTACCAATCAAGGAAGAGCGGGAGCACTGTAGCAACTGGTATCAAATCAATAAAGTCAAATCAATTTTATTTGGTGCCACACAGTACAGCATGCACAATAAAGCTTTTTTTTCGATTAAGTAGGAGTGCACTCTCGTTAATATGTATCTTTTCTTCTCGCACGTAGCATAGTATATTTTGCCGGCTTTGTAAACCAACATCCTTAGCAGGTCTCAAAAAGTAAAGTGACCAATAAATCAATCAAGAGAAATGCTATCGCATTCAAAACACTAAGGAGTGGGTTAGGACTAGAAAATAAAACCAGGTTTCTCGGCGTGCGTAATAAAACTAAGCATCTCAGATAGCTGAACCTCCGTGGGAATATGATGCCAGGGGTAGTAATAAAATGCTAAAACTTGAGAATATGACGTTACTTGGATCAGAAGATACAGGAGAAAATCAAAATTGCTCAACGAGGCGACGTCCACCATACCTGATATTTATAAAAGCGACAATTGAGATTCTGGGGGCCTATTGCATGCATTTTTGTGAAAAAAAACTTGTCAATCAAAAATACGATATTATATTTATTGTTTTTTTTTTTTTTTTTTGCTCCCAAGTTTTTTTTTTTTTTTTATTGACATCATTGCTACCGACGCCCTCAATCTCAAACTCCTGTTTCATGAATGTTGAGCTTAGATAGACGCTTGATAAAAAAGGTTTTGTTTTTCTTTTGGTCAATGTAACGCCATGTGCTCTAACTTTCACCAATTTATCATCACCTCCAGTGCCACATCCGCACCAAACTTCAGGTTTCTGCAATGCGCAGTTTATGCGCATTGAATCTAACCCGGCACGCTAACATTTTAGTATTAGACTAACATTTGTCACTTCCTCGGAATCATCTAATCTCCACAGGCTCATACGTCGCCTTGCACATCACGGCCAAATGCTGCTTAAGGTTGGTTCCGAGATTTGCCTTTGAGTATGACCAAGTGCGTCATACGACCGCTTGGGACTGCTTACGCCGAGAGAACGCAGTGGCGCCATCTATTGTGTTGCCCTGCATCCCCCCCACCTTCCTACACTATAGACATCATTCTGGGATATGACCTGCGTCGAAGTTTCAACGAAAAATGAAACTTATCTTCTCGCGGATGATAGTATTATCCGCATTTTAGCTTCGCCAGCCTTGTGCCCGCTCAACGACTTCTAGATAAGAAAACCTACGAGCGGAATTTTCTTGCATTGCTAAACGAGGCTACCATAGGGTAGAGATGGGACACGTCAGCGTTCGGCTAGGAGGCGTGTCAAATCAGTGAAAACACGACTCCCAGCGGAACACTGACGCTGCAGTCCTGTCCAATAACTCGCCTTCGGTGGCCTTCTTTAGTGACGTAGGAACATTCAGCACTTAGGCTTTGTTATCTAGGAGATGCTGGCTTGCTTCACTAGTGAAAACTTTAGCGATATCGGACAAAAATATTGGTCGTTTATTTTTACAAAACTTTTCACCATGTAACAAATAT
This sequence comes from Ixodes persulcatus, assembly GCA_013358835.2. Lineage (NCBI taxonomy): Eukaryota > Metazoa > Arthropoda > Arachnida > Ixodida > Ixodidae > Ixodes > Ixodes persulcatus. The sequence continues at coordinate 1,047,852 of JABSTQ010011466.1, read as the reverse complement.
CCACCTGTGAGTATATCTGCAAAATATTTAATCAAAATAATTTTTTTTTCGAGAACATAAGTTTTGAAATTTAAGCGCACCTTCGAACCACGTGCCGCCGCTATACCGGCGACATGACGTCAAATTTTGTATCCAAGAGAAGTTGACGCTCCCTACTCCGCGGCGTTGTGCGTTGTGGTGAGCGCCTGAGGTTTCGCGAATTACGTCTAATTTAGGCTGTTTACGGCATGCGATGGAGGGAAGGAAAAACTGGTGTTGGGGTAAAAGGTGCAATACCAGCACAAAAAAAAAAATTCAGCAGAGTGACATCTTATTGGCTTCCGACAGAGAAGTGTCTCCACCCCCCCCCCCCCCCCCAAAAAAAAAAATAAATAAATAAAAAAATAAGTTAAAATAAGAACAAAGGAAAGTTTGGAGGTGCCAAAATCTAGGCCTCTGCAGCTTAATAGATCCAGCCGGATCTTGCTTCCAGGGTAGAGGGAGTACCTGCGCTCGCTTAAGCACGTGTTAACCTATTTTTACACAAGGAAATTCTGAAGTGGCGATTTTCTGAAATGGTCTATTCCCGTAAACCATTCCGTTTACACGTTTTTGTCAGAGATTGAAAAATGTATTTGAGATAATGAGCACAATATGCTCAAAGATGTAATTAAGAGAAAGTGGTAAATACTCTCAAGTATATTGCTATTTCTAGTCTATATAAATGATATTGTATCAACTGTGAGTACTAACGTTAATATCCGCTTATTTGCAGACGATTGTGTTTTGTTTAAAACCATATCCTCTGTTGATGACCAAAAAATGCTTAATTCTTCTCTTTCTCAAGTAGACGATTGGTGTAACAAATGGGAAATGCAACTGAATTCCGCGAAGACTGTTCACTTACGCATGACGAGGAAAATTAAACCTTTGAAATTCACATGTCAAGTAAATAATGTTGCAGTAACCGAAGTAAGTGAATACAAATATCTTGGAGTAACCCTAACAAGCGATCTACGATGGTCAAAGCATATCCAAAACATCAGTTCCTCGGCTTTTCGAAAATTAGGTTTCCTACGACGCAAGTTAAAAAATGCTCCAACCTCCGTTAAACTCCAAGCTTATAACTCCTTGGTAAGGTCAAAAATAGAATATGCTAATATAATCTGGGATCCAAACACGAAAAAAGATGCATCAAAACTTGAGATGGTCCAAAGGAGAGCAGTTCGTTTTATTTATGGAATGTACAAGAGACTTGACTCCCCATCCTCCTTAATGGCGGCAAACAATATCACGTCCCTGGAACAGCGTAGGAAAATTGCAAGACTGAAGTTCTTGCATCTACTTTATAACAACAAGCTGTGCGTCGACTCAAGTTTATATATAACCTCCTTATCTTCCAGAGCCACTAGGAACCACCATCAGTTTTCTCTTCAACCAATATTTGCTCGAACCAACATTTTTAAGTTTTCATATTTTCCACGCACCATATCAGATTGGAACGCCCTCCCTTACAATATATTCGTAGCCCCTAGTTTTAATAAAGCACTTGATGATCATCCTTTTTAGGTATTGCCATTGTGTTCTTGTTTTGTGAACCTTTTTGAACATATGTTGTACAAACTTTTTTTCCCGTTGATTGTTAGTTATGAGAGTGTTAATTACTAAACATTATGAAAGCCATGTGTAATGATGGTTTACAAGTCTTTTGTACCCCACACCTGCAAGGGCCTATCAAAAGGCCTGCAGTTTGTAATAAATAAATAAATAAAAATATTTTCAAGATACCAAATTCCTAACAAAAGTAATTGAAACACGGTGTCTTGAATAGAGTATTAGAGAAAGGCAGAAGTCTGAGCGAAACCTTGGCAATTTCCACGCCTAGAGCTTCGAAACATTATACCTCCCGAAAACAAATTAGCTATGGCGTTCGCATATAGCTCAATTTTCTTCTCAAGAATAAGGCTTTAACATATATTTTGTACATAAATATAAAAACTATGATCCGGACCATCATTGTATGATCTGACGTGGAAACACCCTCTAGCAGACGTAGTCCTCGAATGCTGTTTTGACCTTCCCTACCGGCAACTTAAATGCCGCTCCTAAAGTAAACGAACATGCGGTTAATTCCAGTTTCCATTTTTCTCGCTGTTTTATCGTGAGTGGAATCACACTTTTTCAATCGAAACGAGGAGAAATTCCCGAAATGCATCTGGCGGAAACCGCGTTTGTACTTCCGCCTCTGCCAAGGGCTGGTCACGTGACATAAACATGCCTCGTTAACCGCGTCCTTTATATGTGGCTTTTATGTTGGGTCGTCGTACATGCCAGTGCTCATGCATTGTCGCAGAAGGTACGTGCGCAACAAACAAATGCCACCGCACTGGCCGCTCATGTGATGTCAGTTCAAGCCATGTTTAGCATCCACTGCGAAAAGAAAACCGCTGGTGTTTTTTAGGCGACCTTGTCCCCCTATCAACGTCATTTCTGCGAATAAATTGGAGCTATTCCCAGTGCTACTAGATGGCTCTCACGTTTCATAGGTGCCACCGGCCGGTGTTGATATTTTTTTCGAGCAAAAGCTGGTCTTTAACAACGAAATGAATGCCACTTCCTGAATACGTCACTATTTTTCTTCGTTTTTATTTTCTCAAACTTTGTATATTGTTGTTGTAAAGGGCGCTGAACTTTTTTTCTTTTCGAAACGGTTTCTGACAGACATTCTTAGAGTTTCTACTCGCCGTTTCTCAGCTGTACGTGCGTTGTTGCACGGTAAAATTTATTCGGCTGCACTGATTATTTTCAGCCTGACTTCAGCTCGTGCCGGTAATGTATGGATACTACTTATGTAGAAACATCTGTACGTCTTTTCTAAGTTACGTAAAATCGAACTTCTGATTTCTATGGGAGAAATTCTCCGAGGCTTTGGGCAAGGTAAACGGCTATCATGCAATTACCCTGCGCGATATTGCGGGAGAAAAAAAAAATTAAATTACGGCTTGCAACACAGCCTAAAAAGGCATAGGATTTAAATGGGGTTGGGCAATGTTACTGCAGTGACTTTATTCATAGATGCTTTTCCAATCACTGACCAATAAGAAGCGAAGGGTGTGGCTTAATATTATAATTTTGATTCTTTCCTGGTCGGTTGTTCAGCGCTCTTATCGGCTAATGCCGTAGTCTCACTGGATGAGAAGGAATAATGTGATGCTCGTCAGTCAGCACGCCCTTCACTTCTTAAGTTGCCAGTGACTGTAGGAGCGGCCTCCCATAATTATATGGCGCAATATCTGCCTTAAAAAATCCTTATTCAAACCGTTTATTATGTTGGTATTCTACTCCACACACAATTAGTTTGAGAGACAAAGTAAAATCAAATTGCTACTAGGTTAACACAAGCGAAGTGTAGATTTGTTTATATTTATGACATCAAGGTTGCGACGAAATTTTTGGTATTGCTGTGTACACTCTAAAAAACGTTTGTGCGTCTACTTTCACGCACAACACTTGGAGAGCCAATCACCGCAACTTACGGGGGCAGCTCAGCGAATGACAATGCCGAAACATATGTTTAGCCCAAAAAACGCAGTCTGAGTTGCGACATTAAGCCATGCGAAACGTCACGCTTGCATGGCTTAATGTCACAACTCAGACTGCGTTTTTTGGTCTAAACATATGTTTCGGCATTGTCATTCGCTGAGCTGCCTCCGTAAGTTGCGGTGATTGGCTCTCCGAGTGTTGTGCGGGAAAGCAGACGCACAGGCTTTTTTTTTTTTTTTTGAGTGTAGATGTGCTAATTTTAACCCGCTTGAGATTCGTCAGTCACTTAAAGATCGACGATCAGTTCGCGCTTTCCACTTTTCCCCTGCTTCCTCCTCTCCCCCTTTCTACCTTGTCCACCGTTGCATGTTTTCTCCTACCCCAGGGTGAGGAGGATCTTCTGCCTTGCAGAATATCGTGTCTGGTCGTCAGCCTTTAAGCAGCTTCCACATGCTTAGTGCTGACTCCAAACTATGGTGCCATGAACGCATCTCGGTCTGGTGCCGCTACCGTGCCCTAAAATACAATCCCTTGATTTACGTCTGATAACAACATAGAAGTGGCGTGCTGTCACCGGCCGTGATCCTAGGCGGTTAAACACCAGCGGTGGTACGAGCAAAAATCACGAGCGTTCGCGCGTACTTTTTGCTTGCACTTCTCGCGCCAACCGCCAGGTTCGCGACATCGAAGAGCATGACACTTCGGCTCCTGTGACGTCATTTGTTGCCAATTTTGGACCACTTTTGATGTATACTCTAAAATTGCGTCAGCCAAGGGGGTCTCAAAAACGAATAGAAAGCGAAACCAAGCTTAGCGTAACGGAAGCAGATGTTTTCTTAGTCGACAGCTAGTGTACGCCGGCTCTACGTAAAGGTCATGCGTTTTGTTCCTCCCACTACCCGAAGGAATAAACAGAGGGAGTAAATATAGCATACTGATGCAGAACGCAAGTTGCATTGCACGTGCACGAAATGTGCACTTATGAAATGCTTGTGTTTCGCCGAGTTACAAACTGCCAGAAATCTGTTACTGTTGTTGGACAATGCTGGAAATTACTCTTCGCGTTCTTATTCTAGCCTCTGGTTGTTTCAGTTTAGAAGTTATTTCATCTAAGTTACTATATATAGGTGACCACCCCAAAACGTTGTGTCATCCCTCATTGTAGTGTACGATTAGATCACCGAAGAGCGAAAAACATTACGAATATCTAGAAGATTTTCACATGAATAGGCGCGAAAAACGTTAAGATAATCATTATTATTGATATAAAGGCTGGTAACTAAGGTAGCCTAGATCCTTCAGTTCTTTCGAGTTTATTGTGTGTTATGGCACTCTAAGAACAAATCAAAGTCAAGCGAGCTAGCTTATTTTTTTTCATGATGCGCATATTGAGATGCATTCATTCGTTTGACGCACATGAAAGTAATATAACTTAAAGAAAACCCGATAGGAATTTCTGGAAAATCTCAGGACATATCGCGGAGGGGGAATTGTGGGCCTGTTCAGTGTGTGTTCGTGCCGACTTGAACGCTATATATATCTTGGAAGTGGCACAATTAATTTTCTCTTACGATTAGGAAATCGGAACGCGCAAAAAATAAAACGAACACATAAGGACGTGATCACATAGCCTGTTTTGCTTTCCTTCCCGTTCTCTGCGTTTTAAAATCCCAAAATGTTAAACCAACGTCGACTTCGTCTTCGATTCCTGGATAATTTCACGTGCCGTATACATTGGAACGTCCGAATGCGTCCAACAGACAGGGGGGCACAGTTTTCCGGAATGGCTATTGGATTTTGGGGGGTGTGGGGGAGGGGGGGACACATGAATAATGGGCTTGTTAACCGTGGTCTGATTTCATTACTTTACATTACCGAATAATTCACATTGTACAGAGTTTGTTTTATTTTAAATTTATAGGCTGTGTTCATTGGCCTTTCCTTGTGAAATGGAACTTTACAAGAGGATCTAGGCGCGATATATTTTCGAAGAATGGCACCATGATTTGTGACCATGGTTTTTTTTTTTTTTTTTTTTTTTTTGTCTGCACCGATAAGTTTGTTGCGAGTAAGGAACGGTCGGATGACACGAGCGATAACGTTTGAGGTGTTGTGTATCCGGTTCTGATCGAAAGTAGAAGCGGCAATTCAAGAGGCGCTGTTCAACTGGCTGAAGACTATGTCATAGACTTGGAGGAATCCGGTGTTTTAGGCGACAGTCTGTTTCTTACCGAGGCTGGGAACGAAGAGGTGAATCACGAATTGGTGAGGAAAGTTTCTTAGAAAGACATGATTCTGCCGCAGGTTTTCAAACTAAGCTACATATTAGTTAGAAAAAATATAGGCCGCCTCTTTAGCTGGGTAGCATTAGAAAACTAAAAACAAGAATTTGGGACACTCGAAGCTGGGATTGTTAAATGGCTTGACTATCGGTCAGAAGTTATTTTATGTCGGCTAGTACATTTAGAGGTTCTTGCATAATTTGAACCCGCCATTCAAACAGAACTGTTACTATAATTAATAACAAAATGTTAAAAACCCCGGGACCATAATTCGGCATTTTGATATTTTAGACTTATGTCACGGATAAAAAAAACAGGGCGCGGTATGTCCAGAAAACACGCTTTTCGTGTAAAGCTCGTCGAATTATGAGGCGCTGATGAAAACCAGCCTCCTGTGCCATACATGGGCAAATTACTTTCAAAATGTAATTTAATTACAATTACAATTACTCTGCTCTAAAAGTAGTTCAACGATAGTTACAATTACTACTATGCGAAAGTAATTCATTACAATTACAAATTAATTTTAAAAAGTAATGCAATTACTTTACAATTACTTATTTTTGAGAACTACCCACCTTGGGCCATATAACTTTAAACGAGTTATATGGCTGCTGTATAAATGTCACGTATTGTACTTTTATTAAATTTGTTAAATGAATGATAGAACTTAACAGTTTGGAGTAATGAACTCCTGCATTCTTATATTCTCAATAAATTAAAATAAATTATTTTATATTTTTATTTTATCTTAAAACAAGCTCTTGACAGTCTAAAACCGCGGTTTGTAAAGTTTTGGAATCTCGTCCAATCAGGTTGAGAAACCGTTGAAAAGGTTAGGGGTTAGAGCAAACAGTAAATAATGAAAATGTATGCAAAAGGTAGACGAGGATTGGGAGAGGGAAGAGCAGTGTAGCAACAACGGTTGGAAGTAAGGTGGTGTGAGTCGTGTTAAAAAGACCTGCTGCTTCTTCGCCTCAATGTTAGAGTGGCACAACTTACTGTAAGTGGTACCAACAGACGAGCTAGAGAAGAGGGACGTGAAGAACTCATGAAGAAAAGAGAATAATTTCATGGAGAATAAAAGTCCCCAACCTTGACTGAAATATGTAAGCGAATATGCTAGCGACGAAAACGCGTAAAGAGAACCTCGAACCTCCCCGCCTCGACCTAGATGATGTGATCGTAACCCGACCAGCTCGACTTCGAACCCCGATGCCCCCTGATGGGAATGAGAAATAAGAAAGACCCCTAGGAACACGAGCAACAGGAAGCGAACGAGACTAAGAGACAAATTTCAACTAAGACACAAACGAAAACCGACGTGAATGTAGCCCTTATTTATCAAATTATTTCTCGAAGTTTTCATTAAAGGGGCAATGCAACGATTTTTGTACTTTGCGCAAATACCGCTCAGGACGAATCCCTGACGCCAATGAACTATGCGACACGCGATCGTTTTTAGCCACGCGCAGTATCAGTCGCAGAAAAAAATTAAAGAAAAACGAGCAGCGTTCACCTCCTCAACTCGCAGCCAGAACAAGCGGCCACCTGATCTGGAGCCGATTATATGCCGCCAATGTTAATCGTAGCCACGCGCTGGGGTTCGGCAAGCCACAGGACACGCGCTGAGTTCCAGATATTGTATGCCTCGGCTATTGTCGTCATCGCAGTGATTTTACACGGGCCACTACCCGAATGCTTCTCGAGCTATCAATTATCACGAGCCCAAATTGAGTGCTCACGCAATGCTCGGGTCCAATCTATGAGCCGCATTAAATATCGTCCCTGGAGGATGCTGCTACCACCAGGGTACGTCATCAAAATTTGCGAAGGAGAGATTGAAAGAAAACGCTCGCTTTTCTCATTGAAATTGAACCGCAACAAAGAGGTTTCTTGGTCAGTGGCGTTTCGTGCGAGTGTACTTGGGTCCCACTAGTGCCAGTAAGCTCATACAAGGTGAAAAACGCTCAAAACGAATATCGTTGCACCGCCCCTTTAAATCGCTTTACAGCCTACAAAACCCTTCATTCCGTTCTATCCCAGCCTCTCTTTCCCATTCCTCCTTTTCCTCCTTTTGAGCAGGATGGGATACACTCTCTCCCCTGTCGCTTTGGCTGTACTGTCGTCCCCCCGTAGTCAGGGGAGGAAAAGCGCCGGCGCCGCACAATCTTGCAAAGTAATTGTAATCTGCCTGGAATTTTGCAATTACTGACGCTAGAAAGTAATTAAATTACAATTACAATTCCTTTTAGCTAAAAGTAATTAATTACAATTACAAATTACCAGGAAAAGTAATTCAATTACAGTAATTCAATTACTGTAATTGAATTACTACCCAAGTATGTGGACCTGTGCTAATTGCTTATTTCGAACTCTTTTTGTACGCTTTCTACCTATTGAAAATCACGCGGGAAGCGCCTCAGCACGCACCTGGTACCGCTGCGCCGCAGTGTTCTTCCGCAGCATAAAGGCCGTCTGCTTTCACCGCCCTCACCATGGCAACGAACGCCGAACGACCTTTTCGGAAGGCGCATGTATCACTGTGAAGCGTGTTAACCCCCCCCCCCCCCCCCCCTCCCCCCGGCCAGCATTCACGCCGCTTCGAGGCGACAATCTGCGGCTGCTCATTACAAAACTATTAAACTCACACGTCGGTTTAGGGGTCTAGTACGCAATTAAAGTCTCCGGCCACGATAACTGGCCACCCGCATAAAAATGTGCATCTAATTCGTAGAAACAACTCTTGGTTTTGGTTCGAACTGTTGGTGTGTAAACGTTTAGGTGTCTATATATTTGTACGTTCACAAAAAAAAAATCTAGATACGAAAACCGTCCTTTTGGGTTGTAAATTCGAAAGTTGTCACTCAAGAAACGGGAGTTCAAAACAATAATTCAGACTACATGCAAACGTGAAGGTGAGTATGAAAACAAAATTCTACATTGAAGTTAGTTTTAAGGACTTGCACATGTGTATGGGTAGAAAAGTTCGTTTCCGGGAGAAAAAAAAAATAAAATCGCAACGCGACATCCGCGCAAAACACGTACCTTCCACTTGTTTTGTGAAAGATAAAACAAACCACAAACATTTAAAGTGATAATTCTTCAGAAATAACATAAAGAAATAAAAGGTAAATACCCTGTAATTTGTGGTCGAATCTAGATTTCTGCATCGTCACGTCTGTCCTTGGGAGTGTTTGTCAAACCCAGTTCTTCTTGGCGTGGGAATTCAATTGGTTCGAACGACCAATTTCCTTTCCCGGTGATGACGCATTCTCGGTGCTTGTTAAATGGCTGCGCTTCGGGTCCTGTACGGTCGCGTCCATAGGAACTGGCATATCGCCGTCTTCTGGAGAAGCGTGGATATCCACAACTAGGCCCCCAATTTCGTCGCTCGAAGATTGCGCATCACTTGAGAGTTCGAGATCACTTAGCAGGCAGCGTTCTTGATCATCACGCGGCTGGTTATCAATCGAGATTCGCAGGAATCCCAGCTAGGCAGGTTAGGCAATGTTCCGTTGGAAGAATTGCACTATGGCACGGTTGTATAGGCTGTGCTTGTTGAGGGGTCGCTTGGACGGGGGCAGGGGTGGCGTCGGGTCCGATGTCGGCGACTGGCTGTGCCGTGGTCTCGGTGGCGGGAGGCCGTCTCTCGCCGTGTGTCTGGTTGGTAACGGGCATTGTTTCTTGCGGTGGCACTTCAGGGCTGGGTGGAAGTAGGGGGAACTGACTCAGGTTCACCTGACGACTGGCGACGCTGGAGTAGCTTCGTTTTGCCGTGCGGCCTACTATAGCATGAGACGCGCCGCAGCGACCACAGTGACCCGTGCAACCCTGTGCAGCGTGGCTAAACGCCACACACCGGGTGCAGTACTCTGTCGTACAGGCCGCTTTGATATGCCATTCTTGATTGCACCTTGGCTACACAAGTCGGATACCTCTGTAGTCAAAGGTGGCCCTATTCCCAGCCGCACGAAGGAAGTTCAGACACCGAGTTTGATTCACGCTATTCCGAGTGAATATAGCGTGTGTCTTGGAACGCGCCAAACCGGATTTCCAACACTTTGCCGCAGGGAGCAAATGCTACTGGGAGGGTGTCGTTAATAACGTAAACTGACAGGAACAGGCAGATCACTGTCGTAACCTGAGGGTAGCTGGAACGATTAGGACGCTTGCACCGCCCATGGTGAACATTCTGGTGTCGACAATTTTAGGCACTGCTGACTTGGATGATAAAGCAATGTGGAAGTTGACTCCTCCCAGATGCTGAACTGAGAACAATTCGGACTGGCCGACAATGCTTGCTTCCGCATCAATGACGAAGTCTGCCAATTCGCCTGTCGGAGAGGTGACATCAAAGGCCTGGGTTTTCGGTGGAGTGACGGAACCCATCGCAAGCAGAATTTCACCCCCAAATGGCCGGTCGGAGGGGGGGGGGGGGGGGTTACATTGGAGCAACAGAAATCAGAGTCGATGGCATTCTTTCGGAAAAGTTTACTTTCTCGATAATGTCTTCAGCTATTCACTTCGGTGTTCGGTGTGTGTCTTGTGAAATGTAATTATTTACTCATGTAATTATTTCCTCAGTGTTTCTGTAATTATTTACTCTGTTTCTACAATGCCACAATTTGCAGAACATAAAAAAGTTTACGCACTTCTTTTTTACCTCGATGTATACCACTTCGCGGTTATGCCATAAGGTTGTCACGAATATTTTATATGACCATTATTACATTTTACTTCTATATGATTTTCAGGTGGATACCGCAGACATACGGAATAGTGTTTATGAAAATTCAGAACGTAAAGCTTCATTTACAATTGCCGAAACAAAAGTGGGAATTGATTTGGTATGTAATACTTTTATATATATATAATATGTACGAGTACACAAATGAGGGGGTTATGCAATAAGTATTTACCGAGCCTCTCTTTGTTTTTACTTTAGTTTAGCAAACATTTTATCATCCTGCAGTTTTTTTTAAGTTCTGTAAAAAATAAATGAACATTCAGCACATTGGAAGTTTACATCGCCAAAACGTCCAAAGGACATTATTTATGAATAAGTTTACCAATAATATTTAGAATATTTTCTCTATTAATTGTGTCTTAACCAATTACATATTGAAGAGAATACGGTACAGTATTCATTTACCAGATTCAGAAGCGGTGTGCCTAGGGTAATACTTACAATATTTTAAAAAGAAATAACTTTTTAAACAGGAAGGATACCTCAAAGTTACACATAGAATTAAGTCTTTGCGAGTACTTGACAGATCCAGCCGAATTCCACACAAAATATTTACACTCTTTACACCTGAGGCGGCGACAAACTTTGAGAGTAAGTTAGCTACCGAAGAACTACTCCAGATGTTTGTTGAAAATTTTACTTTCAAATTCTGGACTTTAAAGGTCGACGTTTAAACTCCACCTTTAAATTCGACCTTTAAAGTTTGGACTGCATAAAGCGAAAATGCTGCTAAAGTTTGAACGGGCGACAATTGTTTGCCCGGCAGCGTTCAGCAGGACAGTGTTGACGCCGCGCAAAGGGTGAACATTTTTAGTTATTTGCGTCATATTCGGTGGATGAATTATGTCACCTTGCGGTGTTTGTAAAACATCCCATGTGCTTTTTAGAATGTTGGGAAATAAACGCAATAATTATAGTTGGTAAATTGAGACTGATGACTGCTTGGAACGTGGACGGCACGTCGGAAATTCTTTAATTGTTTCTCCTTGCATTATCTCGACGGCTGCTGATTTAGTGATCCGAGTATGTAATCTGATGTTCGGGGTATTTTAGATGGGTAGGATTTCAAATCGCTCCGATCACCGATTTCTGAGTTAAGGAAGAAGGTCGGATGTTTAACAGTCGGCACGAGGTTATAATGTCTCTAGAAACAATATACTGCATTTTTAAGTGCGTTCACATTTGCCGTTGCATTTTGTCGAAATAATTTATTTGGTCGCATGTAACAATCCTTAAAAATATTTTATTAAAATGGTAAATATGTGATGGTAATAGGGTGACACTGAAGGAGCCCTTATATATTTTACTTTATAATACGAAATTGACTAATCATGGCCGTGGTTGGAGAGGCAGGAAGTAATATCATTGAAATATTGCCATAAAATATGGTGAAATGGTTGAACGCATACCACAATGTTAGCACGATGTTGAATGAATGAAAAAAAATGTTTACAATTATCCTTGGTAAATTGAGAATGATAAGTGCTTGCAAAGTCGACGGCACTCCTAGCAGCACACTTCCCCGGCTCATACTTGGGCCAGTCTTGAGCCAAGTTGGCACTAGCTCGCGCCAGTTTCGCCCAAGCCTGGGCCGGGGAAGTGTGCTACACGTAGGTGTATCTTTAATTTGTTTGTTTTTACTCCCATTATTTTAACAGCTGCTGATTTAGTGACCTGAGTATGCAATCTGATGCTCGGGGTATTTCAGCTGGGTAAGATCTCAAATCGCACCATTCACTGGCACGTTTTGAGTTAAAAGAAAAGGTTGCGGGATTAGCAGACGGGAAGATGTCGTAATGACTGTATACGCAAGATAACACATCGTTAAGTGGGTTCACATTTGCCGTTGTATTTTGTATAAAGAATTCATTTAGTATCATAAAACAATTCCCAGAAAATATTGTACTAAAATGATAAATCTGTGGTTGTTATGTGCTGACAGAAAGGGCGTCCCTTATATATTTTACTTAGGAATACTACCTAGGCCAATCATGCCCGTGGTAAGAGTGGCAGGACATAATACCATTAAATTATTGCCGTAATATATCGTGCGATAGTTCAATATATTATGCGACTATTAACACAATTAACACACGCGAGGCAGGCTTGCTAGGCTTGGGAACGAGCGGGAGATATGTTTATATATTTCACTATCGCGTTATACTCTTAAAAGCGCGGCTTAAGCGTCTGCTGTGATGTTTTCTACCTCATGTAATTGAATGTAGTTTTTATCTGCTACCTCTTCGTTTAATTCAAAGCAGTGGTCTAGAGAAATGCTTGGTGATTGCCGCGGGTAAATATTATATTCAAAATCGAGCTTCTAGATTGTCAAGACGGACGATGGGAAAACGCAGACGATAATATTCTCATCCGCGTGTTTGCATCGCCAATATTGCACCTGTTTCACGGGTGGAAACGTCAACGCACCACAGCCCCTCCTAAATGCTCCAATTTTTTTTCTAAAGGACACATTTAGTGCGTTTCGATGACGCTCAGCTAGTTTCTAATTGGAGTGATATGTTTATTTTCATAAATTAAAAAGTTCATTCACACTTTTTACTTCATAGTATACTTATCGTGACAATCTGCTTCCTCCATTACGTCCCGATGGCCGTGTAACTCACTTGCTCCGTCCGCATAACTGTAGCTTTCACGTCTTGTCTAAAAAAAGGATATGTAAAGCCTAAAAACAAGAAATAAATAAAGATATGTACGAATCACAGCGTTGCACGCGATACAGGTTCATAACAGCGGGAATGGGCATAATTAGAGTTTTTGTTTTCTTTTTTTTCTAATTGCATTTCAGGCGCCGCTTAGGAACACGTTACAAGGAAACTACAAATGTATCTTCCAGTGTTTACGATAAGACAGCGGAGACATAATTAAGATGCTCCGGACCACAAATTTGTGTTGAATCTTGGGAAAGTCACACTTTTACCAGTTATTTCCGATTAATGTCTAACGAATGAAGAATGACATTGGACGTTTCTGCTTGACTGTAAAATAATTATTGAGTGGGATTTTAGTTGTTAGTTGTTTTCACACAAGACCACCTTTATTGAATAAAATTGTCATTGCTCACTTAGAAGCGCTTGCAGAACGTCAAGTTCATAATGTTTTTAAAACACAATTGGCCACTAAGTCCACACATTAAATTTGACAAGGTGAGTTGTCTCCAAAGGATGACCATGAACATAACATTCAACAGTTTTTTCTTACAAATTTTAAGTATGTTCGTTCTGAGCTTTCTACGACAGAAAACTCAAAAATTAACATTTTCCGACTGTACATTTTTATTCAATGCAAAGCTGTAAGGCCGGAATTAAAACCGAAAGTAAAATGCAGCTCTATCGTACCGGACTCGATACCAAGTTTTAGAACTCACTGGTATCAAATTCCAGAGTTAGAAGTGATTTTAAAAACTTTCCACTGTCAAAATGAGTCCCGTTCACGGTAGCCGACGTCACTCACCTCTATGCATTGGTGAACTTCGTCGACTTACCTCATCTAATTGCAAATTTCTTAAAATTGCTCATAACATTTGAGTCAGCAAAGGTCTGAAACTTTGGCATCAGGTTCGGACAGCGAGTGCTACAATTGGCCGGAGACTGAGTGTGTATAGTGATTCGTAATTTAGGTTTACGCACCCGAAACAAAATGTATGTGATTGTTTACTGGTTTGTTTGTTTTGCAGACACATTCTCTCTGTAAGCGCACCGACCAAATTCTAGAAACGGCTTGCACACTTCGCATACGAAAATTTTGCACAAGACCTTACGCCTTGACTGATTTCTAATTTTAAGGGGCTAAATGTGTGAAACTTTTAAGATAGCTGTTCTTCCACAAAAAATTATTTTCACAACACAGCATATTGCTTCTACTTGAAAGACTTTTATAAATGTATCTGGGAATCGGCAAATGGATTATCATTTCCAGGCTCCTATACCGGAATGGTCTGCGTGAAACACTACAACGTGGGAATTGCCGAGGAACGAGCTCCTCTGTACTCTATGTTCGCAACAATAGCCCACGAAATTGGGCATTTGTAAGCATCGTATCGCTTCCTTGACATTCACTTGTGCTGAGCACATGACCCGGGAGAAGCTTTTAGAACGGCAGCTGTTAGTGGCCTGTTTCCCGGTTTCGCGAACCTGGGCGTAAACAAAACCGTTTCCACGCTACATTTGGCGAAACAATTGACGTCACGTCACCTGTGCACCAATTTAGGTTCCCCGCTAAATTTAGCGGAAACGTTTACGTCACGTGACCTGTGCACCAATTCACTTTCCCCGCTAAATTTAGCGAAACAATTTTCGTCGCATGACCTATGCACCAATTCAGTTTCACCGCTAAATTTAGCGGAACAATTGACGTCACGTGACCTGAGCACCAATTCAGTTTCCCAGCTAAATTTGTCGGGGAAATTTGTCACGTGACCTGACGTCACGGACCTGTAGACAAAATCAGGTTCCCCCTAAATTTAGCGCAAATATTACGTCACGAGACCTATTCACCAACTCAGTTTCCTCGCTAAATTTGGCGGAAAACGTATCATGACCTTAAAAAGGTTTATTCATCAACAACGTATTGTCGCTAAATCAAATCAACGTCATTGCAATATCAGATCAGCGTGTGACGCAAGATGGGCGCAATGTAAATCGATCGTCATTTCGTCGAATAAGCAGCACAGCTGCCGCTGTCTAAACACATCACATCGTGTGATCGTTGCACAATTTTTTCAGTCGCTGACAGCTTAAAAACCGCGAAGCGTGGCGAGCCCCGTGTGTCTTATTATTGGTCCGGAACCAATGAGATTCGACCTAGACCGATAAAATGGCCGAGGAACGAATCATGCTCCTAGAAGCGTGACCATAACGAGCCTAGCTGCTGTCTTTCATTATAGAGTTGAGCATTAGATGGTTTTCCTAGCATGAACAACATTTACGCAGGCTCGGGAGCACGCACAATGGAAATGATCCCTTGAAACATATCCAGAATCATCCTCGTGCTGTGGACTGCAAGTCATCAGAGAACTACATTATGAAACCTGTAGGGCATCGCAAACCGCCTGCAAACCCAACACTCGTTCTCAATGCGTTCCCCGCGTATGCCTTTCTGAGGTGACGTCCACAATTCAGGACAACGGCCTTCTTATTGCGCTGCACGCTCAAAAAATGGCATCGTCCGCCGGGAGGGGAAAGAGAGAGAGCGAGAGAGAAAACGATGCATCTCTCCCTCCATAGAGAGGAGGAACCGGCATGTGGCGTCACTTCTTGGTATGCAGGATCTTTAGATTAAACGAGGCCATACATCCCGGAAAAGAGCGAGGAAGGACAAAAGACGTCCACACCAGATCCTATCTTCGAGAGAAGGGCCTCTGAAATGTACGACGAGTAGTTGACCGTGCTTTTTGCGACGGTGCAACGAGTGGCAGTGAATCCCGTTCAAACGCGTTGCTTGGGAACGACACGCGGACACAAAATGTTCGGATACATGGTTTTCCGCAAAAAAGACGAACACGAGAGAGAGAGAAACAAACACGAGCGCTCGTGTTTGTTTCTCTCTCTTGTGTCCGTCTTTTTTGCGCAAAACCATGTATCCAAACGTTCACCAACTCGCCCAACAACAAACTATTTTACATTGCAAAATGTTCCTTCTATTGGTGACTCCATCGAAATCGACGGCAACTAGTGGCTTAAACTAGTGACTGCAGGTTCGCTCTACAGCCTTTTCGAGAGAATCAGATATTCACAGCCCCTGGTGGCCGAAAGACGAGGCCGTGAAAGCAGGTCCAAAAACACGTGATGAAAATCACCAATCACCTTTGTGTCTCCTTACGTCCGGACGCAACCGATGCTAAGAGCTGATGCAACTAATCAAAGAGCCTCGAAAGCGCACCAACATACAGTTCATCATGTTTCTGCACGTGTCCAATCCTAGCTGAACCCATCGTGTACAAAGAAGGCCCAGTGACTCGCGCTTTTCACGCTGTTTGATTGGTCCCCAAAGCTCATTGCGTCAGCTGCGTCCGGATTTAAGGCGAGACGAAAGGTGAAACCATGGGTTGGACAGAAATACTCAAGAAAGTATTTTATATAGAAATACCGAAAATACTGTGGACGAAACACAGATACTGAGAAACACTTGTCTTTTACGTAATTTGATATTCCTCTAACACTTCCGCAAAAACGGCAACAAAATATCCCGGAATACAGATACAAATACATACAGAAATGAATTTCTTCCCCGAAATGTGGTAGGTTATAGGATGCAGTTTGTGGCAACTCAAATGGTAGTGCTAGTATTCCTGTTTTTGTGTCAGTTTATGCACCTCTCCTTACCTCAAGCTCTTTTTCTATTCACGGCTGCACTCCCGAAACCCAATAATAATTTTAAAAAAACACTGAAACAAGTTTTTGTTTTTAGTGAACCCACTACTTGCCAGGCTTTAAAAAAAAAAAAAAATGTCTGCCCGGGATCTGAGCGAAGCCTGATCTATAGTCTGCACGGGATCTGAACAGGCTCTGTAAAGGAAGATAATCCCCTCCTAAAGTTCTCAACTGTTTATGACTGGTGATGTCCACCTCCCCCCCTCTCCTCTTTTACATAATTTTTTTTCTGCTAGAGCGGATAGAGTAGAGGGCTTTTCGGGATGAGCTTATCCTACTATTCTTACAATTGACAATAAACTATAAACTGCATGTAAGCGATTTGGCAAGCGACGAGACAAGCGACGGCTATCCGCTTCGCGATTGCTCGGTCAGTCGCACGACGAGGCAAACCGCGTGAGAGCGACGGGAGCAAGCGACCAATGCGATGAGCGAAGTTTTCTAGAAATCCAAAAACCCGAGCGACGCGACGAGCGACACTGAGAAATCTCCGTCGCTCGTCGCTGACTCTCGTCGCTCGCTAAATCGCTTATATGCGGTTCAGCCTTTATTCGAACCACCTTTTTGTTTTGGGCTCTTTTAAATTTAAACCAGAACCCCCCCCCCCCCCCCGGGCTCCCCCCCACCCCCACCCCCATCCCCCCCCCCCCTTTTGTTTTTTTTCTTGATGGCGTTATGCGCTGGGTATATATCACAAATTCTGGGACGTCTTCTACAAAAATAAGGGTTTACAGTTTATCGAAAGAAAAAGACACGTTTATTTTCGACAACAAATGTAACGAGATACAGCTCAACCTGGTAGAGTGTCACGATACAAGCGATACGTCCTAATTGTATTTTACTACTGAATTGCAAATACACCTTTTGAAAAGTATATTGATGCAGAGATACAGGCACTCCAAAGTATTTCTAAAATATTATCTCAATACACTTGTATCGCCATACTGCCCAGCTCTGGGTGAAACGAAGTGTAAACATGACGCTCCCGGCAGGATACTCGAAGCACCGGCGCAAGGCTAGAGTATAGTCGCACCGGCGGAGGGGGCTGTCTGCGCAGACTGTCTTTCCTTCGAGGAGGTTCTCGAACCCTCGCAGTGGCCACCATCTTGACCCCATTCTTCGAAACATTGTCAGCGCTCTGAATCGGCAGTTAAATCCTGCTTGACAACGAATTGACTATACGACGGTTACAATAATGTATATTTGTGGTATCCTGCATGTCTGTACTAAAGAGTGGACAGGCGTCCCCCCCCCCCCCCTCCCCCCGTCATAACAGTTCCATGGTTCTAAGGCTGTAGCGCGACTAAAGTCTCAACCAACCAGATGGACATTCCTGATTTTAATTTTGCGTTTTATTTAGTCGGCCTTTGCGCATGTTGCTTTAGTGTTCGTTATCTTTTTCTAGTCGGTTTGATCTCAAAGAATGACCCTGCAGAAGAAAGGTTTATAAAGCGGCGGTATTATTCCAATAACATGACATCCGATTACTTACGTTGAACTGCGGCAGACTTTAAGACCAAAAACCTTGTATCATACTTAAAACGCGACTGACTTGCTTACAGAAAGGACACCTAAACACAAAACGAATGGAGTCATACCTTTGAGAATTTTTGTTTAAGCTCTTGCAGATTACGTTAAAGCCAGCGTCAGGGCCGGGTGGTGCTTTGGCATACTTCCAACATTATGTTTTATTTTCTCGTGGTACCTCATTTCCTACGGTACCAATTTTTTCATGAACGAATGTCACCTTGGGCAACAAGAATGAACGCCTTCCACTCACTGCATGCCACTGGGGAGCAACCTGACAAAAATGAGTTGTGTACAGTGTGATACACTTTTTCACCTTTAAATGTGTCATGAAACTTTATCCGTTTGGAATGTTCATGACTTTGCAGTGGCATACTGGTCCTAGTCTGGCCCAAGTATACTCGCACAGACAGCCACTGATTTCCAGAAGCTTATTTGTCGCGGTGAAATTCCAAGGATAAAAGGGGGCTATTTCTTTCGGTCTTGCCTTCGCAAAGCTTGATGACTTAATTGTGGGATCGAAACCACCCGCCTGACGACAGTCGGGCGCCGCTCATGGATTGGGCACGGGAACTGCGTGAGCGCTCGACTCGTAACAATCAATGCCTCGTCGGACACTCGGGTAGTGGCTCGTGTCCAACTACTGCTGTGATGAGAATAGCGGAACTTTAACAATGCTGGAGCTCAGCACGCGTTTTCTACTTCGCCAACCCCAGCGTGTGGCTACAATTACGTTGGCGGCATAGGATAGGTACCAGGCTATATGGCCGCTTGTTCTGCAGCTTCGAGTTGAGGGGATGAACAATGGTCATATTTCTCGATTTGTTTTTGGTGACTGTCATTGCCTAGAAAGGAAAACTAAGGCAAGTTTATTCGGTTATGAACGTTGGGGAGTGATTCTAAGTAGTATTTAGCGAAAGTAGAAAAAATCACTTCATGGCTCCTTTAAGGCCCATTCACACAGGGGTGTTTGCTTACATGTTCTACGGTAAGAATCACCGAGACATTTGTGCTTTGTATGTGGCGTGCAAAGCTACTTTTTTTATTGGTTGACACGCTTCATACGAACCACGGATGTCCCGATGAATTTCGACGTAACCAGACGTAAGCTCTCGTAACATAAGGTAGCATAATCAAACGGGGTTGTGTGAACGCTCGTAGCGAAGGCTAAGAGCGCGCGGTCTCTGTTCAAGGAACTACTGTGCAAAGTATCATGCAGCAGAAGCAACTGTCAAAGCCGAGCTCGTGAAAAGCCAACTTTCTGTAGCTACGCAGTCACAAGTACTGAATTGTGTGATTGAGAGCGGATCAAATCTGGGTAGGCCCACTCCTCCTCTTTTTTAGAAATGCCACAGAACGTTGTCTCCGGTGGTACGAAAAGATTCGCAATTGGGGAATTCCACTGGTAGATTTGGAGCGATCCACAATCGCACCATGCTCGCGCCTTCAGTGTAATGCGATAAATGCTAGCCCGCTACTCGCCAAAAGATGCAAACCAAAAAGGTCCTTCAAGACGACCCCCCGTTCAGCAGAGAAATTTTCCATAAGCGCGTTTCATGCGGGAGGGCTCGTCCAAAACAAGAGCGGGGCTACTCTTGCTCAAAACTCCATAAAAGAGATACATTTTTTTGTAGGCGGACATTGTTTGTTGGTCGATTTGGCGAGACCACAGCCACCAAATAAACCAAATAAACATTATACGCTTCAGAGCAACAACACTTTACTCATCTGTGCGCTTGAAAATTATTGTCGTCAATAATATGAACCTTGATCTGGATGAGCATCTCACCGGTGTGAGGTCGGGTGTCAGTACTGCGTGTGTACCTTGAAGACCCAAATCTAACGGTTGTACTGAACTGGCTAAATTTCTCATCCACAGCTGATAGACCAGACGCCCATTGAGGTTGACTAACTTCCGGCTGCCTAAACATACGCACAACGCAATTATTATTATCTCATATAGCGAGGAAACAGTTTACCGTTGTCCAGAAGTCTTACAACAACCAGTCGCATTTTCGAATTTTAACTAAAAAGGCAAATTTTTGTTTTCTTTTTTTTACATGCCAAACACAGAAACGTCATCTGGCACGCCGCAAATGAGGACTGTGGGCTAATTTCAACCGCCTGAAGATCTTTGGACGTGCAACCGAAATCTCGATTTCTCACGATAAACCTCCGTCAGATTAAGATCACCTCAGCTGGGATTCGAATCCGCCACATGGGGATCCATAGAGGCCGACGCTTTTGCCTCGGAGCCACAGAGGCGGCCGAATTTTAACGATCGCCGAATTGCACCCGCCCTGCATTATACGCACCGAAATGACGGCACCCGGCCGCGAGAGGGTCGGGAAAAGGAGTGCCAATACTCCAAGCGCGACCATGCCACAATACCTACAGATGCAACTCCATGCATGCCTCAGAGAACTCACGACACAGTCGGCCCGATACGTTTTTGAGGACTTCCAAACGCAACTTCATTACCGTCATTTTGTACGCCCTGCGCAGTATCTATCAGAATTGCGCTAAAAGCAGTCGAAGAACAACGTTTTTCGATTCCTATCCACAAGAGCGACCGTCACCTCACCGGGGACCTTTCGACGGCGCTCATCGCCTTTGTCCGATTATGTGTATCACCGACTTTGGCACTACGTACGCGACGACGCAAAAACCGAGACCCAGCGACGACGCAGTTTGCGCGAAACCGCCGAAAACCGCGGGACCCAAGATTGGCTCTTCGGAGACACCAGTACGCAGACCGCACGCAGCCGGCGATCGAGGGAAGCTGCGGTGGCAGCATCCGAAACCGGCGACGCCCGCGGAGAGCAGGCTGCAGCTTTCCGAACACAACAGCATGAGCGGACCGTTTGCGAGGTTGGAATGATTCCCATCCTTCGCCGAGTCGGAACCCCTGCGCTAAGATCCAACGCATTTCGTCGAGAATCAGCGTAGCGATAACAGTGATATCGGCATCATTTTTTTTCTTGGTACGTGATTGGTACAGCCGGTGAAAGCAAACAGGTAAAAAAGACGACGAGTGCCCTTTTGGCGTTGCTCAATCGGCCCTATCGGACAGTAGCGTGGATTGCGGCCACACTTAATGTGAAGCAGACTTGTAAAATGACTAGCGATACGAGCTAGATTGCGCAAACGGCGACCAGGCAGTACAGGCAGCGAGAGGAGGAGGGGCAGAAGGGCAGTGGAGCTGTTGCAAATGGGTCTATTCACTCACCCGCCGCGCACGATACCTAGCTCTCCTCCGCCACCCACGCACGGTAGCCGTGCGACAGCGATCGGTTTGTACCGCGGGACGCCTTTTTCGGAGGTCGATACGGGGCATAGCGAAGTAGCAGAGTAGTAGTTTGACGTCCGTGACGTCATGTCCGGTTTCAGTCAAAATAGAGCTATTTGCAGATATTTTGTTACTTTGACATCTTCACCTCTTCACTTCGCGTACTCCTCCGGAGTATGCTTCCAGCTCGTTCCTCCGAAGTCAACACAACACACAACTGTCATTGTTGGTAAAAAACGGCCCGTGCCAGTCGTTTGCAAAGCGACGTAGATGGAAACAAATCTCCGCGGCGTTTTTCGCGGCCTCGGAGGTGCAGGAGCGTGCCGACGTTAAAAAAGACAGCAAGAGTCACGTAAATACCTGTGCACACTCGAAGCGGACGCGCACGTTTGATCGAAGTGCTTCGGGACCGATCTTTTACAAGTACCAGTCGATACTGACGTGACACCGGCAAAGAAAGGTAAGACCGGCATTGCGTAGCTCCCACGAACTGTTATAGCTCGACAGAATGTACTATCGGAAACAAGTGAGCGTGAACGCGCCTCCGCGGCGACAAGCGTGCACGTGTCAGGATAAAAATGGTCCACTAATAACAAAGTATATACATACCGTGTTGCGAAAGTAATCCATACGGCGTTTATTTGAGCTACATATCACACAAAGCAAGGAGATAGAATCGACAACAGCGTTCGTCACCGCTGCCTCGAAAAAGGAGATGACAAGACGAAGAGAATGAGGTCAGCGATCGAACTATACTACAGAAAAGGTCCACAAGGGTCGCGCGAACGCGTATTCCATTCAGAAAGCCAGCCGGTCGGTCGCAGGCAGACGGTCTTGGCCAGGGACCGTCGGAGCAACGCCGGGAGGAGTCGGAGTGCCTGCTAGGCCTCGAGCTCGTTCGGTCGGTGGCATCGTTGCCGTAGTACCTTTTCCCGGGTGCTTGTGGATCCAGCGTTCATGTTCGTCATGGCCGGTTTCGAGTACTTCCTTCTTTCTTCTTGCTGCTTGAAATCGGGACCCGCGAGAAGAGCACGTAGAAAAATTAATGTCCGTTGTTCGTCGCGACCAAGTAACTGAGCGACGTTGTCGGTCATGTTGATTTGATCATGGAAAGACCGCTCCGGAGCTGTCGTCGTACGTACGTACATTCTTGGCGTAAGATCGTTTCGTGTATCTGGCCTCTCTCCTTTAGCATATGGCACTGCAACAATAACACGCCGCGACCGCCGCCTCCCTCCACCCCAACACTAGACACAACAACCTGCAACTAGCTCTCCGCAAAACGTAAAAAGAAAAAGACAAAAAAAAACAGTTTTTTGCTTCTTTTTATGTTTCCGGCAGTGACGTCACGGACGTCACTGCCCCGTATCGACCTCTAAAATAGGCGTCCCTTGTACCGCTTGGTCACCGCTTGCGCATTCTATTGCTCAAATCGGTAACCAATGTACAATACTCATTCCGAGTAATGAAATTTCTTGAATTGGAATAAATTTTTAGTCATTCTTGTAATCGTCTGAATATATTTATTTATTTATTAGAAAGCAATCGCAAAGAGTAATCTTACTTTTTGATGTAATAAAATGCCGTTTCTATTTCTGTCTTGACTTTTTAATGCCGCGCTTTGTTTCTACAAGTTTACTACCAAGGAATCCTGGAACCAAGTCTCCGACGGTGGATGGTTTACCGAAATGGGTGAATCAAGAAGTTAGGTCGTTTATAATTAATGATTCTAATCCAATAATGAACAGCCCGAAAGAAACGTTTTTGAACCGGCAAAAAAAAAAAAAAATGTCGTATTGAAAATTTGGAATGATGAGAAAAATAACGGTTACATTTTCAAGTAACGGGCAATTACTTTTCCTCTCAAGCAATCGAGGAATCTAATTGAATACGTTTTCTAGATCACCAAATCTGAACTCCATTACCGTCAGTTTTTACACTCCGCGGTATCACTCGCAGCTGCTAAAAGCCACCGAAGAACGGCTTTTCTTATCTACGCGCAAGACCGATTGTTACTCTACCGGCCATCCTTCATAGACGTGCTATATACGAAGCCCAAGCCCAACAAATAATGCCCAATAAATGAAGCCGCCATACTCTAGAGACACATCAAAAGGCGTCCGCCAAGGATAGAGGATAGACCCGCTTCGGGGCTGCGCTATCGTCGCAGTCTCTAAGCGCGTCGGGCTTCCTTGACACCGTCGCTGTGAAAGAAATACCACCGTCAACCCCGGCCATAGAAGAGCACGCTCACGCAGACACACAAACAACGCCGAGAAGCGCGCATCGAGAGGTTCGCTCTTGTTTTTGCTCTCGAAGAGATTATTGTCGCGGATCACTGCTCGCAGACGCTTCGTCTTGTGGTCGACCCGCAACCTGGATTGTACCACTTTGCTTCTTTTCTCTTCTTCTCCCCGCAGCGCGACGTCCTGCGAAGCCATACGTATGGATGAGCGTTCGGAGATGGTGGCGTGACTGAACACTAAACTTCTCGGCTGGTTGAAAATGTGTTACGGAGCCTGCTTGGAGCGGGAGGCGGGGAAGCGGGAGACGGAAGGTCGCCCTAAACTGCGCCGTTTACTTTGTTACGCTCGGATCGTAAATGCGCGTAATTTTCCTGTGGGCTAAATTTTACTTTCTGATGCCGCCGTGGTGGTATTCGCATTCCTGCGATTCAAGATATCCTTGGGCGATACCTCGCCCCGGGGTGGACGCGTGGCGAATCGATTGCGATCTAGATAATGTGCGTTGAGCAAATTTGAATAAAGCGACGCTTTATTGTGACGGAACGCGATATCTGCAGAGTAGCTAGAACTAACGTTATATTTGTGTAGGTTCTGTACGCTACACCAGGCCTGTTTTTCTCCCCTTATTCTTGAGTTGTAAAAACTGCGGGCTGGTCGTTAAATATGTGAGGTCAGCAACAACTTTTTTATATAAAAATATTTGCATTAAGGGGTCATGAAAAGAAAATGTATCGACCTCATCTTTATTTTTTTTATATTCAATAAAGCCCAAACAGCATGTTTCCTAAGTTTTGCGGCCAAATATTGCGTCTGGAATTTACAAACCACTTTTAAAATTCATATTTTTGGAGACTGGAACGACCGTACGACACCTTGTGGGAACCAGAGACAACAAAATGTCCTCATAAGTGGTATACGAAGTGAAGCAGATATTAAACTTTATTTAATGTTGAAACAACAAATTGGAAATTATAAAAAAAATACGGATTTATTGGCGCTCTTATATTATTTACATGCTACTGCATCACGTGATTGCGATTGAGTTTCGGTTTCAAATACATCCGGGTCTTCTGCCGCTTGGTAACCATAGCTCTGTCGGCTGCTCGGTTGCTTGTCGTTTCTCGGCTCCTCACTCTGTTCGCGGAAGGTTAGGGTTGTGGTTTGTGTTCATCGTCGTTCGCGTGTGTTGGGTGGGCATGTCAGCGCCTACCATGCCAGTCGTGTACGGTGTGAGGCACTGCTCCAAGACGTAGAGTAGCGCGGACGACATACGGCTTCATAACCTGCCGCGCGAGCTGCATCATGGGGTCCTGTGGCTTCGAGCCATTGCCCGCGATGGTCCGTACAACATCGGAACCCGCTTGGGTCGCGTCTCTTCAAACCACTTTCTTCCGGGGGACTACGAGATGAATAGGCAAGTGTGGCAAAGCCTCGGCCTGAATTTTCGGAATAGGCTACTGTTTGACGTTACAGACAAGATTTAGTCCAACTTCATGGTGTTTCTGTTGATAATCGTTAATGACACATCATCTCTGGCAGCTTCATGTATTAACGCCATGTTTATTTACTCTCCTACGAAGTCTTTTATAAAAACTCAATACCACAGTGTCTGTATGTTCTCACTGACTTATTGTTTTTAATCACCAGAACGGCGGGCATTGCCCATTGAGAATGTGCAACTGGCAGCAGGAGTAGAATCACCCAAGTTGATCTGAAATGTTCTCTTGTATGAGTATGTAGGATACATTGCCTTGAAAAAGTTTGGCCTCGCATGTTCCCGAAAGCGGCTTATCTTAGGCCAGTCTTCTGGTCGTTATCATATATGGCTCATACAGCATTTCTAGTGCTCACCAATTTTATATGAAACACACAAACTGTGTCTTTTCTCATGGCAGAGCTATCCTGGTGGCAGCCAAACAAGGGTTTTGTGACGTGGCACTCAACAGGCCATCCGGAGCTGCTTCCTGAATGAGCCATTGTTCACCTTCCTTCAGGATAGTGTTACCACGAGAAAACACAAAATGCGTGTGTTCTGTATAAGCTTGGTGAGCACTGTATGTGGCAGTTTAGAAGCATACCTCATTTACATCAATGCTAGTGCAACGACCCTTCTTGAAGCTATATACCGCACTCCTACATCTTAATGCTGCACATATTTATTGAAATAGGATGTAGAGTAAAATATTTATTGATGTTCATCACCCAATACTTCGTTCACCTGGTTTTTCAAGCCCAGAAATGAATCTATAATTAGTTTCACTGCGGTTTTATGTTCAAATCACTGCTGTAGGTTTCTTACTAGTCACAATGGTAAGCATATAATAATGTAAATAATAGCTCGAAGCACAATTTGGCAGCATAAACGGATATTTTCTCATAAACAGCAAACTTGAAAAATATTTTCAACTACAAGCCATCACGAACCTACATCACGCCATCTACGCAGACGATCTAACACTCTGGGTCTCCACCGGATCACCGGGGGACCAGCAAGACGCACTCCAAGCAGCCATCCAGGTGACCCAACAATACCTGCAACCCAGGGGATTCGAGTGCGCCCCAGAAAACTCTGCCCTTCTAACGCTGTGCAAGAGAACATACAAGAAAAACACAGACCCCATACCAGATCCAGAGCTCACCATTGACAACCAACCCGTCCCCAACGTCCCACACCTTCGCATCCTGGGCCTCAACATACCAAAAGATGGCTCTGGCGCCCAGACTATCCTCTCTTGCAGCGCACACTCACCCAACTCATGCACCTCATCCGTAGAGTCTCCCATCGCCACTTTGGACTACAAGAAACGGGCACTCTGCGCATCGTTCAAGCTATCCTCATCAGCCGACTCACGTACGGGACACCGTACTTGACCCTGAAATCCGCGGAGAAGGAGAAACTCAACGTTGCCATACGCCAAGCCTACAAGGCCGCCCTGGGACTACCCCCAAAGACGGCCACACGAAAACTCCTACAGCTCGGCGTCCATAATACATGGGAGGAAATACAAGAAGCCCATCGAG
The DNA here is from genome assembly GCA_013358835.2 of Ixodes persulcatus. Lineage (NCBI taxonomy): Eukaryota > Metazoa > Arthropoda > Arachnida > Ixodida > Ixodidae > Ixodes > Ixodes persulcatus. The sequence continues at coordinate 1,020,826 of JABSTQ010011466.1, read as the reverse complement.
TCTCACAATTCACCCGACTCAAACTCTCACCGGCAGGCAGAGCTACGCTCAGCCGGCTCGGCTACACGCCTCCTGCAGATTGCGAGCAGAAGAGACGCATCCCTCTCGCCATCCGACATTCCATCAAAGTCGCACCTATCCCAAGAAACATGCACCCCATTTACAACAAGGCACGCCGAGAAGCCCGTATACGAGCCCTCAAAATCCAATACGAACACTCCCCGGACTCTTCGTTTACTCGCTACACGGATGCTTCCCCGTACCCCCAACAACCAGCCCATGCCGTGAGCGTCACCGACGCCCATTGCAAAGAACTGACGACAGCTACAATCCTCACTACGTCTATCGAGACAGCAGAAGAGCTCGCCATTGCTTTGGTGGCCACCACTGGCGACGAGTATATCACTGTTTTGACCGACTCTCAAGCCGCTTGCCGCAACTTCCTACTAGGCCGTATATCACCAGCGGCCCTCAAAGTTCTACAAAACGTGCGCTAGCTCCCGGAACTCCATATTGTCTGGACCCCCGGACACGAGTCCTTCGAGGGAAACGAAGCGGCACACGCCGCTGCCCGCGCTCATACACACCGGGCCGTTTCTCAAGAGGGCAACGACACGCAAACCCCATGCACTTTCAAACCCACTCCTCTTCAGAAATACGCGGACATCCTCGCTCATTACCGCCACGAACGACGACAGTTCCCGCCACCGCACCCCCACCTATCCAGAGCCGAAGCGACCGCTTTCCGCCGGCTACAAACTAACTCGTATTCCCACGGCACTCTACTGCACGGTATGTACCCTACCCTCTATCCTGCTACCTGCAACTTCTGCTCCCAGCCTGGCACCCTGTACCGCATAGTCTGGGAGTGTCAGCAAACCCCGTCCCTTGCCCCCAACCCTCACGCAACCTACGAGCAGTGGGTGGGCCAGCTGACCAGTTCCGACCTCTCAGCCAGCGTAGCCTGGTAGAGAGGGCCCGGGCAGCCAGCGCGGACCAGGGCTTCCCGGACTAGAGGAGGCCCCCCACCGGGCGGGCGCCCAACCATCAGCGCCTGAAGCTCCATTTATTAAAAGTTTATTCCTCCTCCTCCTCCTTCTGATATCATTGTGTACGACGTTCAGCTTCGTAAGAATTTAAAACTGTGTACTTACTGGGATTGTTACGACTCCGTCGTGCCGATTTCTACTGAGATATGATGTGTGTGCATTCAAGTGGCTAATAAAACACATGAATTTGTGCGCAATGAATCATCCATATGTAAATTACTGATAGATATTTATTTCGGCTCAGAAGAGCCGTGGCGCCGCAGAAAGTCAAGAAGCCCATACCGTGAAAGCCTCGTCGCGTTCGACGATGATGAGATAGTATTGCACGGATAAATTAAAAAGGATGATGATGTTTTAAATATAGATTGTGGACGGTGGTGGGTGGTTAATGTTGCTGTTGAAGAAGGTAAAAAGCCTTAGGCCTAGAAACGGTGTTCGCGACGATGGTCTTCAAGGGGAGCCATGGGCTGCTGACTTTTAGCAGGCCGGTCTGGAGCACCTGGTGAGAGATTCATGCTTGCCCGGCTTGCAGACGAGCCGGCCGAATTTCTCGTGACGCAGGAAGTCCAGCACCCACGTAGTGAGGTTCCATGGATTGATTCCGGTGTTGGGAGGACAGTGATCTTCGCGAAAGCAGGCCCTGAAGTCTCCCAGCTTGCGGTCGATCTTGCAACCGAGCAGACTGGGCAACCTGTCGATCGAAGACATGATGTGTGCCACTGGTCCGGCTGGCTCTCTGAGGATGGGAGAAAAAAAAACTTGCTTACGCCCAGCTGGCTTCCTTTTACTTTGTCGTTGGGCTTGTGCAAGGAAGTCAAGAACCCTTATAAACCTCGCCTTCGCCGTCGATGTCGTCGCCGCTACCCTCGTTTTTCGGCGACGAACGGTGTCTCGTTTGACGTAGCAAGGTGTCGGCGTACTGCTCGAACCCCAAAAGCCGACTGCGCTGTAAGAGGCGACGCTGGAGCTCAGGAAGGTCGGCCATCATACAGTTATCTGAGCAAAAGATCAGACGTCAGATGTCATCCGGGCCGTGTTCCAAACTTTACTCGATCTTACTCCAGGGTAAGGATTTTTGTAGCCTGTCGTTCCAGGAGCTACTCGCGTCCAGCGTTTTTCAATCTGTGTTGTCGCGTGACACGACTCGCCGGAGTAAAAGCTGGTTCACACATCTGCGTTGGTTGCGTTCACATGCAACCGAGACGACCATAACGACAAAGTCACCGCGTCGCCATCTTGCGCAGACAACAAAAGTTTTTTATAGGCTACCTATCGCGACGTGTTCGTAGAACTGAGAGGGAAGCTCTCCGAAAAAAAAAAAAAGACATTATATTTCTTACGGTAGTAAACGAGTCCGGACTGTCAAAATAATGGACGTGGGTTATGTAATAAAGGACACGGATTTCGAATAGACATATAGCTCCAAAATGTCGGAAAAACTTTTCACGACCCGTCTGTTTGGCATCGTTCCTTTATGACCGACACTCGATCATCCTTCTTCGCGCGCAATCCTTTGTTCGTTGACTGCCTGCTTCTATTCTTATTTGTCAATGCTGCGCTCAAATGTTCAACAATACAGATGCTTAGGCCGACATCACCTTTACTCGTTTTCACATCAAGAAATCAGGAAGTTTTGCGCATGATTCATGCGCCGCGCGAAGTAATTTTTAGAAGATTAGGTTGTTGAAGGAAGAGATGATGCTGTTGGCGTTCGAAACATATACGACCCGATAAGATAACATCAAGTTAATCTAAGATGCACCTACATTTATTTTAATTCAGCGCATAAGGGGTAAAATTAGTAACGTTCCGCAAGGAGCCGGACGTTATTTCACTACTCTTCTTTAGGTGAATACGAGTATAGAATGATTAAGGTCTGCGAACATCCTCATTTTCCTTCGTTAAACAACATCGTACGGTCGGATGCCGCCAAACTCGGCCACGTGACTTGAACCCGATGCCGAGCGTCTTCCGCCGCGTTGATTGGACATGACGACCAGCCGAATGTTGCAGCAATCGTGTCCAATCAGCGACTTCCCCATATCTCACGGTGATAACCTCAAAATTCTAGTGCACAGGCTCGAACTGTGGAGTTGTTTTGAACCGTGCTTGATATTCCCCAGCGGCCACATTTTATGCTCTTTATTTGACTTCCCACGCTCCTTATGACTAAGGCCCTGTTCCAAGGCTCCTACAAATGCAATTGCTGTTGTCAGAACGTTCTTTATTTCGCCTCTCCAATCCGGCACCCCTACTGAAAAAAAACATTTGAAATTCAAACGGGTGGCAAACTGGTCGACCCGTTTGAATCAAACGGGTGGCAAACTTGTCGATCCGTTCAGATCAAACGTGATTATGGGATACGGGTACCCGTTTGATACGGTACCAATTTGGTACGGGTGCCCGTTTGATACGGATCCTCCTTTGATATGGTGCCCGTTTGATACGGGTCCTCGTTTGATACGGGTGACCGTTCGACCTGGCATGTGACCACACATTTCAACAAGCCATTCGGATAGGCAAATTATTCGCTAGCCCTAAATAGGTATTGTCTGGAAAGTTGGTTACCTTAAACTTATTTAAGACGTCCCGAAACTCATAAACCTTTTTATAACATGCAGGAAACCTGTAGAAAAAATGTGCTCGCACAGGTGTTTGCAAATGGGCAGGAGAAACGACACAAAATATTGTTTTCAACTTTCCTAGAAGTTTATTACAACCTATTTTGTAAACAAGTACAAACGTGCAAGCTGTCTGTGAAATGTGAAGAGGCACTCTAAGCTTTTATAAAACTGAGAAGATTGCAAAGCAAACAAGAACTGAGGTAATCCTAGACTATAATGGTAAACTTTCAGCGAAATTATTCTTCCGGCTGTCTGGAAGAGTACGCGTAGAAGAACGGTCAATCGTTGCCAACAAGTAGGTTGCAGTGCACTTACCATAATAATAGCGGACTTGAAATATGTAATCCGATATATTTCGACACGGTCAAAGCAGGACAACCACACAAACACAAAAACGAGAAGGAAGGCTCGTTGAAGTTTCAACACGATGCGGCGCACAAGCTGTCATTTGCCGGACCCAACCAAACCGCAAGAATTCCTGACTTCTTTGAGGAATCGCTTGTTGCCGATATACGCGTAGGAATTTGCGAACACTGATAGCTCTGGTGCACATCCAATACGTTGTCGAGACATCCAAATAAGGCCGCAGGGTAAGGTGACAGGTCGATGCAGGTTGGACGAACGAAGTTCGAACTGAACGGGCAACAATTACGCGTTCGACGCAAATTTTATCTTGCTAGGTGCTCCTCGCGCCTCGCTGTGGATCTATTCGTTAGGCGCGAAACACATGTGAGCAAAAATTGCGTCACATCGCACCGCCGCGAGGCGTAACTATAGAAACCACCGGTGAATGGCCATGCCACTCAGCCGCGCAAAGCGACGGTTTTTGTTTGCTCATGTGTGTGTTTAGCTTAAGCGTTGATACCCGCAATCGCAGGCACCCATCAAATCATCAAACGGATGTGTAGCCTGTCTCTAATGTCGGAACTTGGTGACGAGGTCACCTACTTTTTCCAGGTATTTAGACGTGCTCCCACCGGCTCGTCTGCACGGTTCATACTCGGAGTCGCCAGTTTAACATCGTGCGGGATGTCGTTTGGGTGAAAGTATGAATGTCCCACTGAGTAGTTTCGAAGGAGGGCCGTGAGTTCCGCCTGGGTAAATTCAACGTCTTCAGTGTGAAGAAATGCCGCGCACTTATTAAAACTGCTTCTCAATACCACCGCAAGGGGATTACTTTCGGCTTCTGGTTGGCCAAGAGAGCATGCCAAGCCCTCTTTCTGCGTCTGGTGCATGCCCTGTCAATGCCCGCTCCTCCCACTTACCAAACTCTCTCTATATACGGCTCTCTCTGGAATAGCTAAGCCGCACTTGCAAAGTCATACCTATTAGAAGTACAACAAAACAAACTAAAGGGCCAAAGCAGGGTATTAATAGTACTGTTTATAGCTGGTTTAATGCAACACACTCAGAAAAAAAGGGTGTAGTCTTCCACCATTTGTCCCATATGATGCACCCCAAAACTTCCGTTCGAAGTGCAGCGCACTCACGTCGAACCGACGGTACCAGCTTTGACGAGCGGCCTGATAGTCGAGTGGTAGAACTTATTAAAATGGCTAATGTATGTGCTACTGACAAGAAGAAAAAAAAAAATAATCGAGGTTTTCTTGATCCTACAGCAAAACATCACTGTTTATTTTTTTTTTGTCTTTTGTTTGTACTTTAGCTGTTTAATAAGTTATATCGCACCATTATCAAGCCCCTAGAACATGGACTAACAATCAGATGCATTCACAGTATCATGTCATAAAGCGAACGAAACGCCGCTGCATCAGCGGTGTACAACTCGCACGCGTCGTATGCAAACGAGGCCGCGTTTTTCCTATCTCATGAAACATAATTTGTTTTTTTACCAAAGTTCGTTGCTCTTACAGCTGCGCAAGTCTGTTCCTTGACTCAGGAGCAGGGGTCTAGACACAAAGGTCGACCTGGAAATCCAGAGCCCGCAGGCGGAGCCATAAATAACTGTCGGGTAGTTTTGCAAACTATAACAATGAGTGTCACAGTTTGTTGACAGTGCATATTATTTGCAAGGCTTCTGAGTCAGAAGCGCACAAAAAGCCTGCTTGAGTACAGCTTGACTTCTCTTCCCCTAATATCTATAGAGCTACTGGGCTCAGGTTTCATGAAGAAATATAGAAAAATGGTTATAATCAGAAGTGTAACACTAAATTAAGCGAACACATCTCACAAAACGTTTGCAGGGGTCCCTTGCCTCACTAAATTTGGCAAAAAAATTAAATCAATGTATGATACGCAAATACGGGTTTTCCCAATATATTTAGCGGGACGTAAGTTGGCTAAATTGAGCGTAATTTGGGGTGTCTTCGAGCTCAGAAAAATTAAAAAATGAACAGCACAGCTGAGACCTTTCTGCGCATTCTGTGACCCCGACTTCATCCGTACTATAGAATACATGCACAAGACCATAATGCAACGCTACTTCCGGTTCGGAGATCTTGCCGGAACCCGCCGGAATACATGTTGGAGGCATTCGTCGCGGTTACGCTATGTTTTCTGTGCCTTGGGGTCATGTTCGCTCTGTAGTTTCTCTGCTCACTCGAGGTTTCAAATGGTCATTTGCGCCGTAATTATTTGTTCCAGCCGTAAAAGTGAGTGACAAAATGGAGCTACGGCCAGCAGTATTCCTTTCTTTTTTTAAAGAATTCCAACAATCATTTGTAACCAGGACAAGGCGATGCGCGAGCAATCGGTTCGCCGGCGTCATGAATGGCTCAGAATGAATGGCTCCAACGGATACGCCGGCAAAATCTAGACCGGAATGCTTCGTATGCATTCAAAAAATGGTCTATATAGCCCTTCCTAAAGGAAGGAACGCTCTTGACATATGTTCCTTCAGAAAAGGAGAAACGTTTGACCCTGAAAGCAGGTGAGCAAAGTTTCTCCGTCGTCTGCATCTCATGATGGCAACCCCAAATCTAACAAATCAAGCTCAATCAAGCTTAACGAGGACGCCACGTCTATTATACAGGGGGAGAGGAGCAGCAAATAAAAGCGCAATAATGACGAGTTTTCGTAGATGGTTTCCGCTGTCCCGCAACGTTCTCCCCAACCCGCTACGAGATCCGGGACTCTGCAGGCAAGGCTAGCGCCGCGCACTGCGCAGTAGTGGCGTATTAGTTCCGGAAAACAACCTAATGCAAAACATTCTCCCGGCATAACAAGAATGCCGTAATAAAATTACAGGGCTAACGGAGACAACGTGTCTGCAGTGCAGTACGTACCGCTCTCGCCAATTTTATTCCGTAGGTGTTCTTTGTTGTCACTGCCTTCGTTGTTTAGATTCCTTCTTGTCGAGCAGGGTTGAATACCTTAGTCTCGATGGTCACGGTGATTATTACTGCCGACACGATACCAGCGAGGCGGCGCCATTTGCGCAGCTTGGGAACTCCGACAACTCCGGCGGCAACCCGAACAACTCGGGCGACTCGGCCAGGATGTGACGTCATCACACGCTATTTCCTCCTTGCGTTCCTGATTGGCTGCGACGGCGTGCAAACTCTCTCTACGCGAAAAAAGAAAATTAAAAATCGGTCCCGGACCGATTGTTTCCGCGGTAGAATATACCATCGCCGGCGAAGGGATTCCCCCTCAAAGCATTCTTTTTCCCGCGGATTCGCCTTCGGATCCGCGCATATGAACGAGCCATTATTTCGCCTTCTTCTCGCACTTTCCCAATATCGTGCTTCTTTATGCTTGTTCTAACTCGCTTGTTCAAACATTTGGTTCAATATAATACGCGTGACTCAGTGTGTAATCTGCAGGATAATGTATGTAGGTTCAAAGAAAATGGAACGTATTCCATCACACTTAAGTTCATCCCATATAATATTCAATATAAAAAACAAAGTCAGAACATGCTTAACGGTTAACACCGAGTATTTTCTTTTTAAATTAGGCTGCTGTACAAGTCTTGTGTAACCTAAGTTTTCAATGAACATAAAGGCCTTCTTTTGTAAAAGGAGCAGTTTTTCAATGTTCGTTTCCGCTGTTGTCCCCCAAACTAGGAGCCATTGTTGCAGCCGGGAATTTACGAGAGTTAAGTATATTTGCAGTTTTATCCAGTTTGGTCAAAAGTGTCTACGTTTGTTCAGTAATACACTTGAGCGCGATATATCACATTTAACGTTTTCCACATAATTTGACCAACTTAAACTTTCCTCAAACAAACCCCAAGGAATGTGTGCGTCACTGTGCACACTGCTTTTGACTACAAGAAATTATTACATAGGTCACGTTGAACTCTTTTATTTTTAGATTTGTATACAGGGTAGAGCACTGCACGGGCCGGAATTTCTAGGCCCGGCCCAACCCGACCCGGTGGAGACACAGCCCGGGCCCGGCCCAAGACCGACAGAATTTTTAATTTCTAGGCCCGGCCCGACCCGGCCCGGTAGAGACACGGCCCGGGCCTGGCCCGAGCCTGACAGAAATTTTAGTTTCTAGGCCCGGCCCGCCCCAGCCCGGTGGGTGTATACCCAGAAACAACCCATTCCAGTTTGAACCCGTCCCGTTTCGACCCGTTCCCAAAACGTCCTTCCCGTTTGAATTTGTCCTATTTCGACCATTCCCTAAACTCCCTTTTTATTTGGACCCATTTCCGAAACACCCTTTGCGTTGGAACGCGTCCAGTTTCAACCGCAACCTCTTCGCAAAAAGTCTCCATCGTTCTAACCCTGGTCTGCGCACCTGTTCTGTTTAAGAATATGTTGTGAAATAGCTTTACATGTCAACGTATTCTTAAAATATACAACCCTTTCAGACAAGATTAATCGTAATATATTCCGACTTAACCGCTTAAAACTTTTTTTTTTTAATATGGTTTCCAAAATGAGCAGGTGCGAAACGGACTATGTACACTGCGCGACACTGATACCGCGAACACGACGTTTTTGACTCTTTTAGAATTTTACTTCGAAACTGTGTTACTAGGTACCAAAGTATACGCTTAGGTTTGTGACCCAGATGAGCACTTCCAAAGACGCTAATAGTTTTGATGAGAGCCTTTTGATTCTATGAGATAAACATAAAAAAACCGACGATCGCTTGTTCGGGCTAATGTAGTGTCGCGCTCTGTACAATAAGGGATTCTTAGAAAAACGTACTCAAGCACTCTGGGCAAGCTAAAATTAGCATCGCCATAGGTTTTACATCGCGACGCTATTTTTTGGATACCCAAAGCGCTTGCGTACGTTTTTCTAAATCTTCCTAATAGTGAACTAGATATTTTCGAGAGCGATAGATCAGACAGGTTGACGAGCATATGACTGCGACTTTATTTTGTTTACAATTTCTAACACTGAACTCTCACTCACACAGACAAAACTTGAAGGCTTTCTAACTGCAAGACGCCTTTTTGTTATTATTTTTAACTACTCTGTAGTGACTCTGCACTTCGCTTTTTTGTTTTCAATGAACCTAAAAGATTAATGAACAAACGTTTTGCTATCAACAATTTGTGATTTACGCACAAGATTGCACAGGCACGGCCTGGGCCGACCCGGGCCGCCGCGGCCCGAAAACGTTTTTGTTGAAGCCCGAGCCCGGCCCGGGCCCAAGAAAATACGTGCTACCCGGCTCGAGCCCGGCCCGCGGGCCGGGCCGGGCTCGGGCTTTCGGGCTGGCCCGGGTCCGTGCAGTGCTCTGACAGGGTCTTTTTTTGATAAGCTTAACAAATTTGTTTAAAAAAAGCCGTGAAAGCTACACTTATGCGATTTATGCGGGTGAGCTATATGGCCAGGAGGACATAATATAGAGGGCTAATAGAAACAATCAGTTGGCGAATTATTGAAAAAAAAATATTACCTTTTTAATTAGCGAAGATAGACATATGGTTCGAAATAGAAACTTGCTGAGCGTCATTGGAAACCACTAAATTAACTATTTTTTAAAAATATATAACGCAGAGGCAGTATATTTTACTGCGTTTCGTAAGAACGCTCAATTTTGAACTCGTTTCTAGGTTTCTTAACGGAGCGCATCTCTGCGCCCGCGGTCCTGCTCCCCAGTAGCTGAGACGCGCAACATACTTGCGCCATACTTCCCTCCATCCTACGAGGGAGGCGAGGCGGTGACTTCGCGCCGCAACCATCGGGGAGCGGGTCCGCCGCCGCAAAGATACGCTCCGAAAAGTAGCCGAAACCTACAAACGCGTCCAGTCTGAGCATTTTTCCAAAACGCCGCAAAATGCTGCCCCTGCCTTTTACCTTTCTAAAAAGAGTTGATTTAGTGTTTTTCGATTCCGCTCAACAAGATTTTAATTAAAACCATATGTCTGCTTTTAAAAATTAATAAGGTCATTAACAAACTATACCTAATTAGACCCTGATCGTTACAATTAGCCCGTAATATTATGTCCCCCTGGCCGTATAACTAACCTGCACAAACCGCATAAGTGTAGCTTTCACGGCTCTTTTTAAACACACCTATAAAGCTTAAAAATACACCTATAATGTATCTTGCTTTCATTGCGTTTACCCCCAGCTGAATAAAGTGTAGTCCTAAAGATAGCTCATAAAGCCAGCTGTTTGCAAATTCTTCAAGTTCTTTAGGATTTTTCTTTAAAAAAACACGTTACAAACAGTATTGAGATTTAGTGATATATCACCGGAGTCGATTAAATATGCCAAGAATAACAGATCTGTAGGTCGAACCTTCGAGTACACCGTACTCTAGCTGAAACTCCTGTGACTAAAGTGAATATTGAGCACATTAAGTTGTGTTCTAGCTCTTAAATACATTTTCATGATGGGTCTCCCCTCATATCATACTATTGTCCATTTCCACGAAGAATATTATGCTTAATAAAGTCAATGGCGTCATTAAACATAATAGGTAAGAATGCTTAAAAATTTTCTCCTCGAGAAACAGTTAGAGGATCTAGACACTTAATGTCGCAGGTACAATTTTGTTCCAACACTATTTAGGGTGCATGAAGCAAACAGCTGGATTGAACTTGATCAGCTGTAGGTAATTATATATTTCAAAGTACTTTAAGTGAAGCACAAAGTAATTTGGAGGTTATGTACTTCAAGTAAAGTCGTAAGTACACCAGGAGCAACGTACTTGAAACACTGATCTCTATGACAACTGCTGGATCACGCTTTCCCTCTTTGTCGCTGCAGCGCGAGTGAGGCCACCGAACGGCCATCTTGCATGCGGCGAAATCGCGTTTTCGCTAGCGTTGCAGAGGCTGGCGCCAGCGTGCTGAAGACACGTTTTCTACTCGTTCGTCGTCATTTGCCGAAGAAGTTTTTTATAGGACCCCGAGTAAGCGTTGAGACTTGACGTTGACAACACGTGGAAATTTTTACAAAAGCGCAGTGCCGCAAGAAAAAGCCACAACTATCGAAAGCACGTTTCGCCGGTCTCGCGGCGTGATCAAAGCTTCCTTGGCACGCCGAAGCACTGCGTCTCTGTGCCTTCGCACGCTGGGATACCGATCAAGATTCGACGCCGTGTGGGTGTGTTTTGCGAATGCAATTTGCGTGAAGCCGTATGTGCCTCTGGAGCAGCATTTTACTTTACTCTGACGACTGTATTTATAACTTGTGGCATTCGCAGTCTAGAAACGAGCTTGATCCAGCGTCCAGTGGCGACGAAAGAGGGGAGGGGGGGGGGCGGGAGGTGCGTCTTTTTTATTTTCGTTGTTAGACGGCTTACAGAATACGCGATCCACAAAATTTCAAAAGAGATAAGTGGTATACGCGGATATTAAATTAACACCATGTTACAGAGAGGGTATTGGGGTAACCACATGGAAACTGTTTTCATACGGCTCAATGCGTTTATTTCACATCTGTGCGCGTGACACTTGCAAAGTCAGTGAGAGAGCTTTTATCTGCAAAATATATTTGTAATACAAGTGCTCACTCAAGAAATGCTATAGATAAACAGTCGCGGCTTTGGTTTAGGTTGCTTTACAAATGAGCTCTACGATGACCGAAAGGTGGTTGGTTACATAAACACACGAATCATGGTGAGCAGTATTTCAATAAAACGTTTGCAAGATAGCTCACTACAGTTCTCACACAAAGCTTATGCAACTCGTGCTCTTGTCAACCTCCTAGCACGTCGAATGAAATAGCGCCCCAAGATCAGCTCCAAAACGAAAACAACAAATGATACACCAAAACACGGCAACATAAACTGCGCTAGCACGTGTAAATTAACAGACTCCAGCGTCGGCTCGAATATGGTTGCTTCTTGGAGAGCCAGACATCTTACGCTGGTCATGTGAAGCCAATCAGTCTCAAAGAATCTTAGAGCAAGCGACCGAAAAGCCATCTTCAGATGGTAGTGTTTGCGAACATGCACCGCTCCGTAGGTTGTTATCAGCGGCATTTTTGACTCGGTCAGTCCGAGACGTTTGCTCTTCATCCAACATGCAGGCTGACTCAAGGCGACACAAAGCCGAGACTTTCTTTCCGCGCATTTCATGCATTGCATCAGAGTGTTTTTAACGGTCTCTTTTCTGTGCGAAACGAGGGACTTTTTAAGTTTACTCATGAGTCCAGTTTCGCCCGAGAGAGTAATTTCTTCGTAAGACTGCGTGTTTATAGTTACGCATGGTATAATTGATTTGGCGTCTAGAGCCTTTTCCAATTTCATCGTATCGTCCACAATGTCTTCTGGAGTGCGAGCAATCAGCCATGAAGTTAGTTGACCTCTGAAGTACACGGAAAGGGAGAATGTACCTAGGACCCAAGCTAGGATGACCAAGCTGCGACTGGTACGGCAACGAACAGTTGCTGGCAAGTCGCAAGAGGTTGAGTAGAACGTCGCAACCAGAAAGAGCATTATGTCGTTGGCCTGGGTCATGCCTGACGTGGTAGCGTCCACAAAATCAGCCACGAGAAGCACGACAAAGCAAAGTGCGAGACTGAGCATCAACAAACCCAGCGAGAGCTTTGACCCTTCGAGGATATACCCAATATTTATAGGCTTGGTGCTAGGTTTCTTCACGTAAAACGTGGTGGGCCTCATATCCGAGACAAGCGGTGCGTCGAGATCTGCAAGATACGCGTTCTTCACTGTTAGCAAGAACATGTGAATATCGGTTTCGTTAGCGCGGTAATGCTGCAGGCGATCCCTGACTGAAAATATTGTCTTCACTAGTGTTGCGTTGAGACGTGTCATCCCCTCTAGAAACATCTTGTCCCTGTGACCGTTGCAGGCGGTGCAACTGAGAGATGTAGCGGGCGACAGCTTACAGCCTACCGCTACACTCTTTCCCGAAAAGGAAATGAGACTCCGCGGGCTGCTATTCTCACGATCGTATCTTAAAACGGGATCGGTTTCAGGATATGCAGACTCACCAGATCGATTGACACCCGTACTGGTGATTGCACTTCCGGATTTTCCGAAATGTGCCGAAACGCCGCAGCTGCAGAGGGTTTTCCGATGACTAGGAAAAGGTTTCGCGGAAGCTAGGCATGCGTCGAAGTGCCCGAACACCATCCATTTCGCGGCATACCAGAACCTGTAGTGCTTGGGTACCGCGTCGACGCAGCCTTCTGGTGTTCCACGGTGACGATACATCATAAGAAGTGTCCGGACACCGTGTTTTGCGTTCTGTTCAATCCGGGCCCTTACTCCGTCCCAGTCTCTGCACCAGCGTGTCCCTTTAACAGTGACGCTCTTCTGCCAATCGATGTCGTTAGGGTCCCACGCTCCATCACAGCAGACAAAGGTGGCATCGTTGCCGGCCAGGGTCCAATTCAGCAGAAAAGAGTTGATGTCTTGACTTGACCTCTTGTAGCAAGTTTCCACTGACAGGGAAAGGAGTTGAGCCACGACCATAAGGCAGACAAATCTTCTCGGAGACTCGAGCAGCATACCTGTTCTCACTTGTGTTGCGATAAGGCTCAATAGAGTGACGTGAGTGGTGCTTCTGGAGTCTCGGATTCCCACCAGCGTTTTTTTACACTTTCTGGCATTCAACTTGTCCTCTACTCGAAAGCGCTTTGTGTAAACTATCCGACTCAACATAAACTAGGCTTGAGTCTAGGTGTCCCTTTGTCGTATTGCCTGGCTGGTTGCCAGGGCGTTACAATGCGATCTAATATTAAATATAGTGTTCGCCTTTTTGCCTTGGTAAAAATGATGTCGTGGCGTGACACGCTGCAGCGAGTAATCATTAGGCGTCAGGATTCATAACCATTTCAAGCCGCTACTTGGCAATTTTACAGTGTGTTTCCAACTTTTCTGAGATAATTATAGGACTGTTTCGGCTGGAGGACCATTAATAATTCCATCGATTTCTTAAAATTATGGAGCGCTCTGCCACCTCATACAAAAAGCGTGAATCAATATTGAAGCTACGGCAGGCAACAACATTTTTTAATCATGCGCTATAATATGCGATAGCATTTAATATCGCATTTAATATCGAGGTGAATGCAAATTACCATTTCCATTCGCATTAACTGCCCTGTACCCACTTTCCACCATTCGGGAACAAAATAATTTTGTATACGTGTGTGTATCTGTACTCCGAAATGCGTTTGGTCGTCTTGGCAGAAGTATCACAAGTATATTCATGTTACATATACAAAACAAATGTAACTCATTATCTGTAATTCCGCCTTAAAATACGTGTGTCTAACTATTTCTGTCACCGAATACTTTTTTTCGGTATGTCTACCCAGCCCTTACTAACATCGGCGTTGTAAAACAGCAGGACCACAACTAACGTGAGAAAATCACATACACTCGGAACCGCTCCTCCGCTCGCCCTGAGTGCCCAATTTCTTATCGCCCGCAGCCGCGCAAGCCAAGCCCGCCAGCGCACCTTGAAAGCCGGCAGTGTGATCCATTGTTGACGAATTGCCACTCCGGAATTGGAATAATTCCGGAATCATTCAGCATTTTCGCGACCCCGGAATGAAATGGCGGCAGCGCTGGGAGGAATCGAATGGGAATGGAATTAGATGTCTTTTGCCCGGAATGGAGTGGGAAGTGAATGGGCTCGGTTCTTACACGAGCAGTGCCGATTATCTCTAGGGCCTACTTGCTGATGGCGCGATTCGCTATCGCATGGTACTCTCGAAAAAAGCATCATTACATTCGACGTTACTGACGTCTTGATTGTCTCACAGGGTTATCTTCCTTCAAGTAGGAAAATGGCGTGCCCTCAGTGAAGCAACTAAAACTGAATAGTTGTAGACAGACAAGGTGTCGTTTTGCGCCTCGAGACGCGACAAAGCGGCCGTTGTAATCATGCGCATTAGCATGTAACTTTTAACCCGGGTGTCGAACCGAACCCGAACCAAACACCGGAGCAAAACCGTTCTTTTTAACTGAACCGGAACAAAACTGTAACCGAAATCAAGAATTTGATATTGAACCCGAAAAGGAACGGAACCGTAATTTCATGGGGCGGTTACCGGTTCATTCGAAACGGTTTGGCGCAATAAATTGTGAGCCACACCTTCAAGCGGGTGGCGGCGCGAATCCAATTAAATATTCGCGATGGCGGCGTCCTGCGGCTCAGCTTTGACTAAATAAACGGTAGCGACGACAGGAAGACAGCTCTATAATGAATAATAAAACACGTAGGTATATTTCACGCCTATGTGCAGCATAATTATCGTCAGCGAGGAAGCGTACACTTCTATACTTTGTTTCACCTTACCATGGACCGCGAATGAAGCTACGAGCCATTAGAGCCAAGCTCGGAGGGTGTCATTTGTCGTTCCGGGTGACCGGAGTGACGCGGAGAGCGCCAAGTCAGGACTCAGGAGTCAAGCTATGAACTATGGGTTGGCTCGTGTAGGTTCTATCGTCCGTCGCAATGAAACGGAATAAATCTGACATGCCGAAAGACTAAAGAGGTATTCTTTGTGTGTGTATTTTTTTTTTCTTGCTGCTAAGCAATCTTCCTCAATGAAAGGGAAAGCGAACATAAACATCAAAATAACAACAAAAATTGACGGCTGTCGGCGCGTTTGTTCCGCTAGTGGGGAAACTGGAGGCGCCAAGAGGCGAAACCGCGACGAGCACGACACTGCAGCGCCAGGTTGCCAGCCGCTCAGTACCCTGGACGCCGCCTGAAAAAAGGTTTCTTTTTTTTGTGTGTGTGAGTTTTCTAGGAACACCAAATGGCCCGTTCTATATTTTTTCTTGAATTGTTTCATTAGTCTTTCGATTGCCCTTCCCTGTCGTTCTGATCTTCAACTCAGTCGTTTGAGCAAGTCGTTCGGGCGTGCGGCGCGGATAGTTCGCCGTTTCAACGGCTAATATTTTTGTTGGTAACTTGCGAGTACGGTGCGTACTGTCCTCACGGCGTCACTGTTCGTGCTGGCTGATTGACTTCACATGTGAGTAATGTACTCTGTAAGTGGTTCCAAGCACTTGTATACCCACCTAACTTTCATAGAACGATTTTTACGTTAGAAATGTAACATCACAAAACAAAATGAAGCACATATCTGTTTTGCTGTCCTATAGTTTCCGCAGCACGGCTTCTAATGAGCTAATTTTTTTTTAATGCAGATGACGCCGTGTTGAACTACTTTTCTTGTTAACGTTGTTAACTGTGGACCCTTTCTTTTTTAAGAACCGGTTTGGACTGCTACGGGCTTAGTGGAACGGGTTACCGAACCGTTATTTCAAAAGCATTAGGGAGTTTTCGTAGACCATGTTTCTCAATCCGCTAAGGCCTCCGCAACAAAGAAGCCGCTGCTGCACCTGCGCGCCGATGGCCTTGACTAGATTTCCGGGTATCGTAGCGGGTTCTGGAGAGCGTGGCGGGACGGCGAAAACCATATACGAAAATTCTGCATTAGCCATGCCACGGGTTGTCTCTTTTCGCCAACTATATACCACCTCCAGGACGTTCTTGAGGATTCCTTCCCACCATCACTGTCGTTGACTGGGCGTGGACTGCGAGGTCTCTACGATGTCAGCCGAAACGACGGTGTGCATAGAGGACGATTTGTGTGGAACGCTGTGACTGTGCATCCTGGCAATGTATTTGCGTGGCTCGGTAGCTCGGTCGGAATGCCATTTTCCGCGGTAGAAGTTTACCATGGGTGAGCAGGATTCGGTGAGCTCATCGAAGGGGCGAGTACGTGTCCGCCGAGCGAACGTCCATGTCCGAAGGCACGTGCTCACCAAAAATGGAGAGGCCAGGTACCGTGCCCCTGCAGCGTTCTCTCTGGGACCGAAGCGCCGTTGAGGATAAAAGTGCGCGCAGGTATATCCAGGAGTGATGCAAAACTATCGAAAAATGTACTATCGATACTATCGATAGCTTTTCGAAAACAATCGATCGCGTCGAGCACTATCAATAGTGGACTATCGATAGTACTATCGATAGTTTTATCGATAGTTCACTACCGAGAACTAGCGATAGTGCAATTGATAGTACCATCGATAGTTGGCTTTCAGCCGGCTATCGATACTATCGAAAGTCACCTTTTAGTCGACTATCGAGTGCTAGCAAAATTAAAGCACTGCCCAAAAACGGAATGACGACGGATATGTACGGGCAAACAACGCGTGGTTTTGGAGAAAACATGAAATTGAAAAGAAACAAAACAGAGAGTTGAATTCATGGTACAATTCATTTATAGGTAAACTTTAAATGTCAGTTTGCTAGTTTTCCTTCACACATACTTTGTAAATTCTTAGTGTTTAGATATCAGGCTTCACACTTTAGTATGCCCGAATTTGTAAAAGTATTCAGTATATTCAGTATTCATTTGTCTTGGATCTAGGGAAAACAATCCCGGAAGGCATTCATTACTGAATCATTCCTTTTCACAGCCATGGCCACTGACAGGTAGCAATAAGCACTCTGCTGGGGATGATAATGTTTTTTTTTTCTCCTGATGACCATTTAGAGCGAATTCTCGAAAATGGGAAATTAGCTGTTGACGAAAGCACTTTGGCTTGTATGCCACGATATGTTGCCACTCTTTGTTTGGTTCTATTTTGGCAGAGTTTGAAAATGGTGGCAGGGAAAATATTTACCTGCTGGTATAAAATACAACTTCAAAAGTACAGAAGCCGTCAAATATTTCTATGAATATATATTTTTGAAACGATGAATGTAAGAGAGATTTTGTTGTGCAGAAATCAAATTGAACATTACCAGGTAAAAAGCTTCTACCGAGAAAACGCAGTTAGTGATGCGTTTAATTATTTCATTCTTTAAATACATAAGTTTGGAAACATAAAGGTAACTGGATCAAAAACAAATGATAAAAACGAACTTTATGTCGTAGTCACAAAAAGAAAACAGTAACCCTGTCATTTTGTTTAACTTTTTCAAGAGCTTGAACTACATTGATAATGCTTTCGCCTAAATTCCGCTGCGACTCAAAAGCCTTGGAGGAGCGGTCAAAAAGAAATTAACAAGGCATATATCTTAGTGAGAAAACATGAGCCTTGAGACTAGGGACAATATTTGGAGAACAGAACACTGTCTCAAAACTCCGGCTTTGAAACGGCGTTCAACTGTAGAATTTCTGTCCCTTGTCTCGAGGTTTCTTTTTACCAGGATTGTTCACCAGCTCGCCTGCCCAGTGACCCTGATTTGAACGAAGTAAGGTCTCGCTTATCGCTGAAGCTATCGACCCCGCTTCGGTTTGAATTATTTCCAGTCGCACGCAGTAATAAAACAAACAGACAAACAAACAAAAAAACGATTTTGTCGATCGCATTTTTGTCCTTTCTTTAAGCGTCTGTTCATCTTATTTCCTATCTAGCTTCACTCTCGTGGATTCACGGTATTACACACCGGACTGTGAGGGCCGTCGCTACCCTCTTTTGAATAAAGTTTTTTTTTTTTTTTTTAATCGAATTATTCCAAGTGCATCCAGAATGCCTATTGTCGCACGCTCAAAAAAGCCCATTAACAAAAAAAAAAAAAAAAAAAAACTTAAGTTTGCAAACGTCCCCGCAAAGGTCGGTTAAACCAGGACCGAAAGGGTTCCGAAGGCTGTCCCTGCTCTATCGTTCTACAGACTTGGATGGCGTGTGGCCTTTGCCTATTATTGTTATTCATGTCGCATCTTTTACACTCGGCTTCTCCTCCAACCGCAGCCGACGCTATATGGAGCGCAAGTTCGTCTGCTTCCTCTGCAGGGGTTCTGATGACGTCAGAACGACGCCGAGCTCTGATTGGCTCTGATTGAAGGTTAGTGGGTAGACCACAAAGGCGGCTTGCTTTGAGGTCTACCTAGTATACTTCCAATCAAAGCCAATCAGAGCTCGGCGTCGTTCTGACGTCACTGCCACTCCTGCGGAAGAAGCAGACGACTTGCTGTCCGCATAGGATTTGATGGAGCCAGTCAAGCAGCGCTAACAGTGCATCGTCACGGCGCTCGTCTGCTTTGTACGTTTGCTGCACCCCGATTGTATAGACC
The DNA here is from genome assembly GCA_013358835.2 of Ixodes persulcatus. Classification (NCBI taxonomy): domain Eukaryota; kingdom Metazoa; phylum Arthropoda; class Arachnida; order Ixodida; family Ixodidae; genus Ixodes; species Ixodes persulcatus. The sequence goes on along the minus strand of JABSTQ010011466.1, from coordinate 1,001,758 downwards.
TTTGCAAAAATCTCCTTTTGCGTGCTGCCATCTTTGTCTGCTGGGCTGTGGAACGCCTTCTGAGCATGCGCTGTTGCTCTGCTGTGCGGTAAACATCAGATGCTGCGCATGAGTCTACAGACCAGTGACTCAGCGATTTTCGCCCCGGGTGATAAGCGATGCTAAGACCACTACCAATTACGCACAGAAACCAAGACGCGCGAGATCGCGGCACATTTCAGTCTGCGTGATTGATTTAATCGGTGGCAGCAACCGTACGAACGCCTATGAGTATCGTTATGACGCACTCTTGGCGTTGCTTGGTTGGCTCCGTCGGATCACGTACCGTCGTCTGCGGTCACACATAAAGTGAAGCGAAGCCCACGTCGGAATGAAAGGACTAATGCTCTTTCCCTCCTGCCGGTGGTCTCTCCGAGCGAACGTACAGACGAACATGAAAAGTCCATTTCTTTACCACGCACGAGACAATCGAAGAAGGCAAGGCACGCATCACTGCCGAACAACTGTGCTGCTCGCCCCCCCCCCCCCCTTTTTTATTTTTTATTATTATCATTGAAATTACAGAGAGATCATCCTGTTAGCCAGGACTACTCACTCCAGGAGGTGCATTACTGAGATTACATGCAAATATTTGTAACATCTTTGTGTTTATGTGCAAGCGTGATATTCCCGGGCGACTCGCACAGCAGGGGAATACCTTCCTCCCCTTGTAAAATGCACTCTAGGGGCCTCAAGGAGTAATAAATCATGATGATAATACTGATTTAGTAGGAGAATATTTACGTAAATCTTATCTACGTTGCGACTTCCCCTTAAATCATTGCATATAATCATTAAACTTTGGATCTCAATCTTAGTGGTGTTGTGATTAAAAGAGGTAAAGTAATTCTGATCTGTTTATGACAGCGGGAAGGGGATCAGCACGCAGTGTGAGTTCGGTGTCTTCGCTTTAGATGAGTCATTCAGGCAGTGCTGTACCACTGCTAGCTTGGAGTTTTAGGCGTATAGTCACGCACTAGTGAATCAAGACAGGTGGCAACTGTTAACCCTCGTGTACTCTACTGATGGCCAGCTCCAGATTAACTCAGTCGGTAGTGTGTTTACGTGCATGCAATCGTACCAGATCGAATCAAGATTCGACGACACGAGAAAAAGACGAGGAGGTGGGGTGCGTTTCATTGGTGCCCCGTCGATTCGATGCGTTATGTTCGCACCCATGTAGACGTGAGTCATGACCGGTGCGTTCCACGTGCAATGAGCATTGCGTACTCAGGTGCATGGCTTTCGTGCACATTGACAACTAGAACCGGCGTAAGGACACCTGACAGCCTGTTCTGGCAGTGATTCCAAAAAAAGCGGGTACGCTTCTGGGCAACGCCTCCTGCGTGACAGAGCCATCGTGCCGAACGAATAGTTGACGTCAACTAGAGAAGGCCAACGCGGGGCAGGGTTGAACATGACTGCAGCGTCAACGTTATCAGATATTGAACGCTAATGGCATCCGAACGCTGTCACAGCACTTGTGCCAAATCTGTACCCTTCCTTAGCCAAATCGAAAATGTAGCGCTCCGATTTTGTTACTTTAGAGGTGATGGTACGGTTCACAATCTGTCACGGCACCCCTGGTCATTGCTGGTCGGACGAGGGAGACAGCTAACTCGGGTTTTTGTCTGTTTCACGTGGAAGGTTCTTTGGCTACGTGTTCGGCATTTTGTAAAGCCTGGATAAAAATGAAGCATTGTGAGAACGCGTCTTTTTCAAGGGGAGGGACGAGACTATCGCGGTAAGAAAGCGTTTCACCACGCGGGAATCGAACCCACGCCATATAGATTATTAAACGAATGTCTTTTAAAGATGTCACGACACATCGCCGTGAGTTGAGGTGCCATTTGACGGGACAGCCCTGAGGGGCATCCGCGCTGCGTCCTGCAGAAAGCAAGTTGACACCCTGACACTCGTGTTAACGTGACACATTCTTTGGCTATGTGTTCGGCATTTTGTGAAGCCCAGATAAAATTGAACCTGGATAAAATGCGTGGCCGCTGGACTCGACGCTGATTATCACCGTTATCGGGTGGGAAAGGAGGAGTGAGTTGCTCGACGCTGATTGGTTCACGGGGAGTCATGTGACTAAAGGGGTAGGGGAGGAGGAATGAGGGAGGCGAGGAGGAGCTCCACCACCTGTGTGCACTGAGGGAGAGGAGCTCGAGAGTATGGAAAGTTTCTGGAAGATCGTCAGGTTCATTACCCGATTAGCGGTAGTATCGCTTCATTCTAGGAAAAACTACCGAGCGTACACATGGTACGCGTTAACTTATCTGAAGAAGACCGTCGTAAACGTTTCACGTCTAGGAACTCAGAGTATCTATAAACGTTTGTGAGGCAAGAATGTTTCACAAATCCAACACAATTGCCTAGCAATTTGCCATATAATTGTTTATATATCTTTTTTTCTTAGTAAAGGTAGCTGTTCCAAGTATTAAATTTAGGATTTATTGGAGTCACTCTTTATAGTAAATGTACAAAACACGTCTTCGTATGTTTTTGTTTTGGAAGTGATGAAATCGCTTTATTCGCCGACCCACGCTTTGTACTGCTCTTGGAACGCTGCAAGAGTACAGTAACGAACGTTTCTCGACTCGAATTAAAATGAGGTCATTGAAAAGCTCTCCCCCTTCCGTGAAACAGAACGGCATATTGAGCGCCATCCGATGGCCGTACCGCGAACGCTAGTCCCGTGATTGCGGGCAGAACCGGTTGCCGCTTGCCTCGTTCCCCACCAGATGGTACAACCTACCGGCTACATTCGCCACCGGCTTGGGTAATTTTCGGAAGGGAGGCTGCCGACTCTATCGGGATCGTGGCTAGAAAGTCTGGCAACCAAAAAAGCAAACGCGCCGTCTGTCATTTTGTTTCGTCAGTGCTAATGAAGTGTTCACCTCTCCGTGACCGGAAACGCACAAAAGATCGACTTCATTTTGTTTTACACGAAGATAATGCGATAGCAGGGGCACCGCGCATTGAATAACGCATCTCTCCAGATTAACTGCTTTGAATCTAGTATTTATTGCATCAGGGGCTTTTGCTCTTTCGCTATCTCGCAAGAACTGCGACACTTCGATGCCATTTTATCCCGCATTTCTTGGTCTATCCTCAGTCAACAAAGAATTAGAGAACTTGTGCTTTACCGGGAGATGATCTGGCTTTGGTTCTACTGACATATTAGACTTTCTCCGTAAAATCATGTGCTACGAACTTCTATTCATCCGTGCTCATCCGAAAAACTAAATTGTTACGAAATGTATATCAAGAGTCACTAAAGCCTGCAACATTAATATTTTGCTTGAAGGTTGTTTAACTTGATTTAGGACTAGTTACACAAAGCGCGACCAGTGCTCACACTTGGAGGCAGAATAGGCCTGTTGCAAAACGTGCAGCGCCCTATGTTTAGGCGAATGGAATTCTGGGATGGGACTGTATGGAACCGACTGTAGCAGACGACAGGACAGGCAGGGCGACGGAGGCAACGGAGGTGAGCGTGCTAGTGCAGGCAGGCAAATTTTGCTTCCCTTTCACTTTCCAATTTCTTCAGAATCACAGAGTAGATGGTAATGGTGCATTCAGCCTTCGGACATGTCCCCGGACAAATTCCTACGAAATCGACGACGTCACCTTTCTCGCGGTTGAAAATCCGCCATGTTCCGGGCGACAAAAGCATGCAAAACTCAAGAGCTGGTCCACGGATCACAGGAACGTTTCCGGGGACGAGTCCGCGGACCTGCTGAATGTAGTACATCACGTGGGCAGACGTCATAAAATAGATCCACGAAACTGTCGTACCAGGTTATCGAAATTTTAAACCCGTTCAAGTGCCGATTTTTTTTTTTTTTTTTTTTTTTTGGTCTGCGAGGTTTGTGTTATGTCCTCGGACTCGCCATAACTGGGAAGGAGCTAATCGCGCCAAACTGTTCGCGCAGGTTGGCGCGATTTGATTTTCTTTGTACGGACAACTTTCAGCGTGTGCTTATATAGCTACCCTAGTAATACGAGCGCTGTCAACTGTCAATGAGTCAAGGACAGTTGAATCAATCGCGATCGGCCGGAGTTTAAGCGCGGCGCTAACTGTCATTGAGCCGCTAACGATCATTGAGTTGAACTGAGCTGGCCTGCCTCAGTTAACTCGTGGGCGTTCGCAGAGCTAAAGATGGCGGCATCCGTCTCATTGCCACCGATGGCCAGCGCCAGCGAAGCACTTACTATTGCGCAAGATTGGGGGAGGTATCTAGAAAGTATCGTATCAGCACATACTGTCGGAAGAGGTATGATTCGGGGCCGGAGCTGCCGCTAAAACGATCACGGCCCGTCGTGGTAGCTCACGCTCGTCGAGAGCGGCCATTGTGATGTAAGTGCCAACAAGACTTTAATTGTATCTCTTGCTTAAATTCGTGTTAAACGTTCTGATTATTGTTTCTTCACTCTAAGAATAAAGTGGAGTTCAATATATTTTGTGTTAAACGTTTATATTCAACAAAAAGTGTGAATCAAATTAATTTTGATCACGTAAAAAAAAAAAAAAAAGACATTAGTTTTTGTTTTTTGTTGGTTTGAACCGCGATGGAAAGTTGGGGTTGTTAGGCCTAGAGTCACTGAAGGTTCCCAGAGTACCGAAACCCCTAAGCTTCGTTTCAGAACCGAGTCGAGCGCAGCGGTCGCGATCCCCAATATGGCGCTACACTGTGCGGTCGAAGCGAAGCGCGTACAGTGTAGCGTTCGTTCTCGTGTGATCTCGTCAATCCTCGTTCCTGGCCCGTGGTAACACTGGTTTGTTTTTGTTAAAGTTATTTTCTTCGTGCCGAGCGGTGCGTGACATGCCTCCTCGCTATCTCGTCTCTTTCTCGCCTCGAAACACTCGCCTCAAAAGCAAACGAGCCGGCAATCTTCTTTAGCTAATCAGCTTAACGGCTACTTAAGGACTGTTTATACTCCGACGTTGAGCGCAGTGAACGCAGCGTAGCGCAGAACGCGCGCCTTTCATTGGCCGGCAACCCGAAACTCGATATCTGCAACCAAACAGTATCTGTGCGCGCTGCGCTACGCAGCGCCCGTCGACGTTACGTTGGACTATAAACGTACCTTTAACCTAAAAAAATAGAAAAAATCAACTTACCTTTTGTTTTTTCCTTACTCATCGATGCCCAGAGCTCCCACCCGTGCGACCGTAGCCGTGGTAACGCGGAAACGTTTTATGCAGGCTTTCCTTTTCTTTTCTTTTTTTTTTTTTTGGAGGGGGTGGGCGATATACAAAATGGCCGTCGGATAACTTCCGCCACTGGCTAAAACAGCCAATCAGAACTGGATTCTGCGTAATTGACTTCCGGTAAGCGTACTGAATATAATTCGGTACTCTGAGGCTCAGTGCCGTGTAACACCTGGTAACGCCGGAGAACTTAGTTCAACTCGGTGACAGTTGGGAGATGCCAACCATCGTTTGCTCAATGGTCGTTCAGACGGCCCTTGTAACAGGGGTATTACTTGGCTGTTTTATAGAAAAGGAAGGGGAAGCACGCTGGGCGCAAGAATTGTTTTTTCCATCGTCCGAGAGCCGGCCGGACCAGTGGCATGCACCATGTCTTCGATAGACAGGGTGATCAGGCTGCTCGGTTACAAGCTCGACCGCAAGCTGGGAGACCTGAAGGCCCGCTTTTTTTCGAAGACCGTCAACACCGGCACCAACATTTGGAGCCAACGCCTCCTGTGTTAAGATGCCTGTCATAAGAGCGGCGCGTGTCCTGCCGTGCCCTCTCCCTTTTTCCTCCTCCCCTTCACCGAAACGACCGGGCGCTGCCCACTGACACTATCGCTGCCGCGACAGCGCAGATTTGACGTCTGCTATTGGGATAACAGTAGGGGGTATGGATAGTGGTTCGAATCGAATAGCGTGGGCCAGCAGGGGACTTCTAAGCAAAATACTTTGCATCCACGAAAAGGGGTGTCTTCTCTGCACTTTGGCAGAAGGCGACGTCCATCGCATAGTAGCTGGACAAGAGACAGACAGCTGCAGCTGCGATGTGGTGAATACGTTTCACCGGCACTATTCCGTCCACGTGAATTTCAAATGAAGGGGAGTCGAAAATGTTTTGTCCGGCCTTGGGCCGTACGATAAGAGTTGGTTAGGCTAAGCTGAATCCTAAAAATAATTACAAATACTAGATCCTGAATTATAAAAACACGAGACAAGAGTTAACGAAGCATATTGTTTCAGTCGTGAATAACCACAGCTATAGTGAAATTATTTAAGCGGCTTTCAGTGCAGAGTAGACACATGAATAGTAATATTTTCTACAGTTTCTTTTTTTCTATTTTCTACAACGAGACATTGTTTCCTGTGCAAGCTGTTGAAATTAAGTTGTACATCTAGGTCTGCCAATTAAAATGTGAAGCTATCAAAAGATTTCTGAAAGACGTGGCTTACGCTGTTGACAGTAAACAATGATGACTGCTCCTCGTTGAACAGTAGTGGGAGACAAAGAAAACAAAATGCTGACTTGGCCTCTAAAAAAATAAATATGATAAAAATGACACCTAGTTCTTCATTGCCATGTCGCATACATTCTGACTCAACGGTAACTCAAGCAAAAGCGAGGTAAGGGCTATCATTTTATTAGAGTCCTGGTACATCCAGAGCACCAAAAATAACGTCAACCGGTCAGCTGGGACACTGCCAAGCGCCTACGTGTCCGCCTTGCGGTGCGTCACGCGAAGCGCTACGAACCATAAAGCGCGTGCAGATGCAACGGCCGTTTTAAAGAAGCAAACAACACCGGGCAATTTGCAAGACGACGACAAGGACAAAAACAGTCACCCGTGATCAAGGGGCCGAACTGGCCTTGAAACGTCGGGCTCCGTATTAATTTTTTGGTTAGAGTTTTCCCTTCATTCATTGTCATTCCTAACCAGGTGGATGTCCACCGAAAGGTTTACGTTTACGGCTATCATTTTCCAAGCAGGTTCAGAAGTCTTGCATATGCGACTTACAACCCTCGTTAAAACGAGAAAAAATAATTCAGTGAACTACAAAAATACAAAGGACTGCATTAACATTTATGGTCAACAGAATAGGTAGCCAGGCAAATGTCCACATTTCATCAGGCACCAATTGAAACAAACGTTTTGTAGCGAAATCATGGACTGGCACTTTGATGTTTACCGAGAGCTTCTTTCTCAAGTACGATTGGGGGGGGGGGGGGGGGGGCAGTCTCTGCTTTATAATCCTGCCTCGGTAAATAGTGATTTGTGAAATTTTCCCAGCTTAAACGGTGGGAACCGTGCACACAAAGATAAACACTGGAGAAAGAACAGCAAACAGCGCTAACTTGCAAATAATAAAGTGCATTATCAAGTCAGTGGAATATACACAAAAGCAAACCCTACATATAAATAAAATATACATAAAAACCTTCATGATTCACTTTCTGTAACTTCTGAAATCGGTCAGTTTTAACCTTAAGAAAGGAATTGCACCTTGCAGTTCTCTGGACAGGTTTCTTCAAGCCACTTCAGTTGTTGAATGTAGTCAGAAGAGGGGTGATAATTCATTATCCGCTGAAGGAGGCCATCCGTTGTCTGTTCCATTTTTGCTTGTACACTTGAAATGCTGCTGGTCCCCTTCATGAGATCCAGCTGCTGTTGCAGCCGGAAGGTAAACTTTTCTGGTTTGGTCAACAGCGCAAGGAATTATTATTTAATTAAGGCCAACCAGTAATAAAGTTACACCCTACTGTGGAAAATATTACAAATATTAGTTTAAAAACCCATCAAGCTCTAGCTTAGATGACATCATATATATTACTCTGCTTGTGAATCCCCTAGATGAGTTCTATGAGACATTGAAATTTTGGCCCTGAAAAAATAGAGACCACATTTTAGAGGTCTAATTTCATATGTGGCACATTACCGAGTTCAGATCTATTATGTGACCACTAACAAAAGAAAACAAAAACTGACTTGGAAAAACTTCTTAACCCTTTCTTGTAAAGGTATGCTTTATAGATAAAAATGTTATATTGCAGACGAGATGGGCGAGGCAACCACTCAGGTGTGGAAACAGGAAAAAAGGAATTGCTGCAAAACAAGACTTCTGGCCCTTTCCTTTTCATAATGCCCCTCTCCAATAGCGCACTGCCAGTGCGCATGGCATAAACAGGTTTTAAACCCAGACAAATAGCAAAACGGCACTGCAAGTAGGCAGCTGCAAACCAGGTTGTTAGTTAAATTTAGACAGTGCCTAAGTCTCTTGGTACCCTTTTTGGATTCGAAATAACTCAAAACCAGACAAAGCTGATGCACCATTTCAGGCTACGTAACACTACGGAGATACTGCTTTGAAAGTTTAGCGGTAAAAGAGGTTCAAATTACCACTTCAGGAACGTGGAGGACTGGGTACAGCTGAATAACATCAGTGGTAATCTTGCCAGGTATGGCTACCCTCCTTGCCTGCCAACCTTTTAAGTACGAGCTTCACATCTGGTGAAGCATTGGAGCACTCAGCAGCCATAATCTCTACGTAGGTTTGCAATTTTGTTGGTACCTCCTCCTACGTCATGATGTGGAACCTAAAAAAAAATGTTAGTGCCATGCACACAATATGAGATTTGAAGAACAAAGTTGTGTACGAGATGAACTCCTGCAAGGCTTATTTTATGCTATGTAAAAAATTGTAATTTAAGCAGTGGATGCACGGGTCCAAATCGATCAAGTTGTGTGCACCCTATATTTTAGCGATAATAAGACAGTGCAATGAAACAAGAGAAATTTAACCGAGAGACAAACAGAGAGTATTTGATATATCTGACAAGCCATGCAACTGTGACTTCTACAGATTACATTTACAGCAATGTGATTTCTCCGAGTCACTTTGGAGCACCTCTTGAAGAAGCCAAAAGTCCATTTAGGAATAGCCAAAAGACCATTTAGGAGCAGCAAAAAGATGTATGGGCATGTACTGGCACAAAACGTCACCTTTATTCTTACCACTGTGAATATTATCATAAGGTAAATGTGTTGGCATATGTCCAACTAAAACACTAAGTATATTTACTTTGCCCTCCCACTCCTGTGCAACCTTTTGTTAGCATCAATTGCTTGACAAGTTTGATTCTCTCAAACAAAGCACTATCTGTTTAGTTGTACATAGAAGCACCACACATGACAACAAGATTCTGAGTGATGATGGATAGTATGAACAACTGCGAATGGTTCTTTTAGGTACGGAATCAAAAGTAAAGCAAACACGAATGTACCACTAAAATAATGTTAAAATATAAATTTTTTGAGTACTCAAATTTATGTTTTGTTACAGTTCTAGAGGTTATAATAAAACAAAGATTTCGTGTTTTGACTGTGAACATCTATGTCGTTGTATATTTAAGACTTCATAACAAAAATCTGCATGCGAACAATAAATATGCCTTTTAAAAACAATCAAGCCGAATTCGGTAAGGTTATTCCCAAGCTTCTAAACACTGCTCTGGTCGGGCAAATGAAAACTGCTTCCATTTTCTTGTTCCGGAAATCCTCCCTCTGCATGTTTACGCTTCATGTGCTTCCTGAAGCTCTCAAATGCGGTAAAATGTCATCCAGACGGAGAGCACTCACCCAGCTTGCAAGCATAACTTAAGTCCGGGCCACCATGAGCTATCTGGACATGCTTTATGAGATGACCCTCCATGTGGTAGCACCGCGAACACTTTGAACACTCGTATCCGCTCATGCTGATATCGCACAAACGACGACAAATATCAAGAAACGCCGAAAGGCCCGGAAGCACTTTCTTGCTCACATTGCATGTCCAAATATCTACACTGCACTACAAGATGTATAGAAACTATTTCCGTGTACATAGAAGGAAGGATAGCGCCACAGAGACCCAGATCAGCCGCCGTTACCGGCGTTACCGGCACTCCCCTTGGAAACTAAAAACGCGAGACGAAACCGACGCCAACCAACACAAAGAGGACGGAGCATTCTGCTTACCTTCAAATCTCTGGGCGAAGTCTTCAAGGTTTTGTTTTGTTAACCCATCTGACACGTCCTGGAGCTTCCATCAAGACACATCTGCATGTTCTTGCACCTTGACCACATCCATTGAGTGCCGCCGATAGAACCAGTCGAAACAGTGAAACACCGAACCCCGAATTGTTGGCTGCCGTTATTTTCGTCTTTACAGAATCTCACGCGGCCAACGGCACGGCGCACTCCTTCGCGCGCAGCCGCTTCTACAGGGCGTCACAAAAAAACTTTTGCAGTTTTTTTGTTTGGTTTTTTTTACCGCAAAAATAAACGAGGCATTGCCGAACGCTCATTTTCTGCGCTAGAGGCCGCAACCACACGCCAAAGTTTCAGCCCGATCCGATATCTTAATCAAAAGTTATACGTGATTTTCTGAAAATTTCAATGGGAAAATGGCGGCCGACGGAGTTTACGAACACATGGGGCTCTATGGCACCAGAAACTGAAAACGGGCGAAAATGGGCTTCATTTTCCCATTGAAATTTTCAGAAAATCACTAATAACTTTTGAATAAGGTATCGGATCGGGCTGAAACTTTGGCATCTGGTTGTGACCTCTAGTGCTACTACCTTTGGGCGGAGAATGAGCGTTCGGCAATGCCTAGTTTATTTTCGCGGTGAAAAAAACTCCTGTACATTTTTTTTTTTTTGTGTGGCGTCTTGTATTTCAATCGTTTAACGTCAAAGCGCTGCTCCGTGATGTCATCCTTTTTCATTTCATAAGCATTTGACTCGTTAACTGTCAATAGTTCAAAATAAAAGTTAATACAAAAAGGAACGAAGGATAGCATCGTGTTTTTGGCGGTTTTTGTCTACAATTTTCGGGAAAGTCTCGGTTCGAATAGGATGTGTGAATGGTGTCCGCGCTCACGTGCTTACGTTGGTCGCGTATCGGGGAAGCTCTCGACCGAGCCCGTCGACCCGCTTTGGGTGGAGCGGGTGAAGGGGGTGAAGACTGTGGAGTTCGTGTCGCGTCGCAACGGCGGTCGGCGGCTGCGATTAACGGCGTGCGGCGTGTGTTTCGACATTTTGCAGCAACCTCCGGAGAGTATCGACTGCCCGATCTGTGTCTTAGCGTTCGGTTAAAACAGAAGTATTAGCGTTCGCTATCATTCGACATTTAGCCGAGTTTTTTGTAGGGTCTGCTATGCTCACCGCCCCTGCCACCTGCGTGTCGTGTTGCATTCTCGAACCTCTCTGCGTAGGTCTCCAGGGAAGATTACAAGATATTTGACGTACGGTATATATCGCGCCTAACCCTACTTTCAAGCGGCGTCGATCTCGCGCTTCCCCTGTACATCGTCATGACTTGTTGGCCAGCCTGTTCCTGTAGAACATGAATTATATATTGACGTCGCTTGCCCACTACAAATGAGGTAGTTACGTAGCTCTGACGCAATTACACAATCAATCATTCGTGCAATATTGCTATTTTTTTGTTACACTGCCGTTCATACTGCGCTGCGTGGCATGTAATTTTTTTTCCTCCTGATATTTATGTGCACTTCTGACAAGTATATTGCATTTCAAAAGGATTCCAGTAATAAATACAGTAACAAGAGCATTTTACTTTTATGATATTCGCCACTTCATGATTATAGCACTTCTGATTACTAATCGAGGGTATACCACTAGAACGCACCAGAAATCAAAGCTGCTGCAAAGCGAGACAAAAAAATAAAAAATAAAACGTTATGAATAACGTTTTTTTACGCAAACGTTCTTCAGCGCCCGGTTGCCTTTCTGGTGCGTCAGAGGGCGACAGTGTTTGAGGCAAAACAGTTCTTCACGAGCTGAAAGAGTTCTTGGGGCGACGAAGAACCTTTCTAGAACTGTTTTTTTTTTTTTTTTAGAGTGTACATTCAAAAAGCTAAGGCCGACTACAGCCATCACTGAACTTCCACAAAGAGACTTACAGTTACAACAAAATAACAGGTTACCAGACATCGAGCATATACCCTTGTATCTCAAATATTGGTCACTTAGAAGATACACAAAAATTAACTTTTATTCCTTCTCCCATTGTCCCCCCACCTTCAAACTAAACAACCAATCCAACCTTCAAAAAGGCGGAAGTATAGTTTTCAGGACTGACCATCGGAAAGCTCTATCCTCTCCTTCGCTTGCTCGTCTTGCGGACAGCAACATCGAGAAGCAACTGTTGTTAACTTCGAACACTGGACTTTGTTAGATTTAAACGTGTAAAATTGTTGTTAACGCTCGTGCAGTGTTGGGTAAGAGTACATTTGGCTCGTCTGAATCGTCCACCACAAACATGAATATGGTTAAAAGCTGAGATTTGTAAATTTGAATATATCAACAAATTAAACCCTGCTTCCTCTTGTTTTCTTCTCCTGGTGCCCTTCCATCATAGCATTCAAAATTGTATGTTCCCATATAATGGAATAGATTAAAAAGAAAAACCTTTGCTAAAAACTAAATATGGTAATTAGAAAAAAATACAAATGTGACGTATATGTAACGATACGTTTCATTTTTCAACTGTAACTGGGACGAGTTCCTTTTTCACAGATGAAACTTGAGACGGGAAAGCGTTTCAAAAATCAGAAGGAACGAGGAACCAGCTTTTGTTTCTTTTTTTATTAAGAAACATGTACAACACTGCTTGTATATTATGTCTGGTACGAGACGTACCCCACAGTCAGAATTTTTTTTAATTCAAACTGGTCAATGCCGAATCGCTCAGGTTGCATACGGGTTCTCTGGACTATATTCATACATTCAAAGAACTCAAAATCAGGGACCCTAAAGCCACCCATTAATTAAAACAAAACAAACAAAACGCCATTTTCGATGACAGGAGGAACCACTACGCTATCCCATAAAATGACATCATACTGCTATTCGTGATCTGCAGAAGTTTTAAGGATACACAATCATATTATATTTAGAGTCAAGTACGCCTGTGTTTCTTTCGCAGGTGAATAAAAACTTTAGGAATTATAAAGCTGGGAACTCCTAGAGACCCGTGCTTGTTGACTCCAAACTGGCAAGAAACCCAATCAACGGGGCAGGAGCCTCTGTCCCGCAATAAGCTGTAACTCCTGGTACTCCCTGCTCCACGGTCAAGCGCTGCAGTGGAAATGTTATACACGGCAAAAGTTGCGTTCCCTATCATGACCATACTAGGAAACTTTTGGCATAATCTAGTCTCATTCACTAGAACTCAACTAAACGCAAATAAATTGCGCAAAATTTTGTCGACTGTGAAAAAGAAGCGGCTGCGGAAAAGAAGTTAGTTCGGTGGTCTTCACCACGTGAGAGACTCTGCTTGCGAATCTTGGAAAGTGTCAATACGCTCCTCTTGGGACGTTGCCGTCATTGAATCATAATTTGAGAAAAGTAACCGGAATTGCCGTCGAATTGAACTGCTTTTGTTGCTCCTTATAGTGCGTCCCTCTAGGGATTACTTCTACTACGAACGTCACGATGTGTTTGGTGTGTGTGAACCGCTTTCAATATGATGTGATATCTTCAGCACGGTCTAGCCGCGTATGTAGTGAGGTTGCGCAGTAACTCAGATTGGTAAAAACTCGTGCAGGTTGCATACGTTTCAACCATTTGTAAGAGTGAACAAGATAAGTATACCGGTTAAACTAACCACCGCACGTCTTGTCGGCGCCCACCAGAGAGTCTACGCTTATCGAGACTCCGAGACACAAACACCCATGAACATGCATCTTGCACTCACAGCAATTTTATTGACTGGTTGTGTTTGGAGAGCGCTCAGGGCAACGTACTCCAAGTATTGCTCCAACGACGTCTCCGGAGCTGCGATCGACACTCCCGCTATTGGGGGAAATAAATACCGCGGCCTGAAACTGGCACCCAGTTCTGCACAACCGAGGAGCTCCCGAGACGTCACGATCCCTCGTCGTTCACTTCTCATTTCTTCACGTGGTGAAGCACCTTGACGTGGGGGGCGGCGTGTCCGTAGCCCACAGCTCCGTAGCCCAGACCTCCGTAGCCCAGACCTCCGTGGCCCAGACCTCCATAGCCCAGACCTCCGTAGCCGGCACCTCCGTAGCCAAGACCTCCGTAGCCGTAGCCCAAAGCAGCTCCACCGAAGCCTCCGAGTCCGCCTCCGGCTACAACGGTCTTGTAGTGAACGCTCTGGTGAACTGGAGCGGCTAGAGTGTGTCCAAGGCCAAGCCCGGCGCCGTAAGTGGCGACGGGAGCGGCAACCGCTGCGGTGCGGTAGGCCACAGCAGGAGCGTGGTGAACGACGGGAGCTGGAGCGACAACCCTGACAGCTGGAGCGGCGTACCTCACAGCTGGCGCGGCGTAGCTGACGGCTGGGGCGTGGTGGACAACGGCCGACGCAACTGGGGCAGAATAGGACACACGGCGGGCTCCGTAGCCGAGACCAGCGCCGTAGCCGAGACCACCGCCGTAGCCGAGGCCGTAGCCACCACCGTATCCGCCAGCGTATCCGCCGTAGCCGTAGCCGAGGCCGAGACCGCCATAGCCGACACCGCCTCCGAGGGTGTGTCCGAAGCCGAGACCAGCTCCGAAAGTGGCTACTGGAGCGTGGACAGCGGCGGCGCGGTAGGCAACAGCGGGGGCGTGGTGGACGACGGCTGGAGCGGCGTGGTGGACAACGGCTGGTGCTGGAGCAACGGCGACAGTCTGGCGGTAAGCGGCGACGGCTGGACGGTAGGCGACGGCCGGAGCGTGGTGGACAACAGCGGCTGGCGCGTGGTGGACAACCTGGCGGACAGCAGCCACCGCAGGGGCGGCATAGCCGACGCCTCCGTAGCCAAGACCTCCGTAGCCAGCACCTCCATAGGCGACACGTCCGTAGCCGAGACCTCCGTAGCCAAGACCGCCGTAGCCGAGACCAACTCCGTGTCCGTAAGCGACGCCACCGAGTCCGTGTCCGTAAGCGACGCCACCGAGTCCGTGTCCGTAAGCGGCGCCGCCGAGTCCGTGTCCGTAGCCGAGACCGCCGTAAGCGACGCCCGGAGATGCGATCACGCGGTGTCCGAAGCCGTAGCCAAAGCCGGCTGGCCTGGCGTAGGCAGCCACGGGAGCGTGGTGGACTACGGCTGGCGCGGCATGGTGGACGACTGCAGGTGCGGCCGCGGCGTAGCTGACCGCTGGGCGGACGGCCACGGCCGGGGCGGCGTAGACCTGTCGAACGGCGGCCACGGCCGGGGCTGCGTAGACCTGGCGAACGGCGGCGACGGCTGGGGCTGCGTAAACCTGGCGAACGGCAGCGACGGCCGGAGCGTGGTGGACAAAGGCGGCTGCTGGACGGGCGACAGCGACGGCTCCGCCACCGTAGCCGAAGCCTCCGCCGTAGCCGAGGCCTCCACCGTAGCCGAGGCCTCCGCCGTATCCGAGGCCTCCGCCGTATCCGAGGCCTCCGCCGTATCCGAGGCCTACGCCGCCATGGTGGACGACAGCGCCTCCGCCACCACCAAGGAATCCGGCGAAGGAAACGGACACAAGTCCGAAGAGGACCGAAACGGCCTGGAAGAAAGAAGCGGCACACTGATGAGCGCGGTGTCAAAGACGTTCTCCTGGAGTCCTTATGAGTCATTGACAGTTGGAATCGTCATGTCGCGCTGTCCACGTGCATCCCACCAGTGGCGTCACGAGGGTCAGTGGCACCCGGGGCGGTAGCCCACCGCGACCGCTCTCGCGTGTCCCGCTGCGACTCCCCCCCCCCCCCCCCCCCCTGCTCTCGTGGCCCGCCGCGACAACCCCCTGAGCGCTGCACCCGGGGCGGACCGCCCCCCCACCCCTTGTGACGCCACTGCATCCCACACCCCATGAAGTTTTACGTGCAGGAAACTTTCTGGTGTCTAATTTGCCGCGTCAATGTGTTAAGCGTACGTATGAAAACCTTGGCAAAATCAGGAGGAAGCAAATCCACAATGCTTTCAGAAACATCTTATCCAGTGATATCCCTACACCCCCCCTTGTTTTTCTGAAGGCACCCCCTGATTCGCAACGTCTCCTCTATTCTTAATGCCCCCCTAACTCCCCCCTTCTAAAAATTTAGACACCCCCCCCCCCCCTAACTTCAATTCCTGAAAAAAACCTCTATTTTACGTGGGGTAAGTTTTATCATGCGTATATTTTTAATGAGGATAAGAAATGGCGAAGAATGAACACCAGGGATAGATTTTAGCAATTCTGTTGGTGAGTTTAGATGTCGGTTAACTCTTCTGGCGGGAAATAATACTTTCTCAGGGTCATGAAGCCGACAAGGTCACCAACGGTTCGTCGAGGTTTGTAAATTTAAGCTTGGCTGTTACGTAATATATTGGTACAGCCTGCAAAGCTTGTTACAGGCCTCAAACTAGATGGCCCTCAAGCACCTCAATATTGTTTGCGGAAGTTCTTCAAATTTCGTAAAAGGTGGAACAGTCCTAAGTTTTGTTGGCAGCATCGTAATAAGTATTGTGAACGTCTTTCTAGTCTTATTTCGTGAAGGCTTCCAATGATCTCTAGGGTTTAGTTAAAAATATACTATCGCCAAAGGTTTGATGATAACATATCTCTGAATTCATAAATATGTTGAAATGGTGCACAAAACCTGCGAGCCAGTCCATGGTTTTCTAAATCGCGTTGAAGGAAAGCTGAAGAGTTTCTTGAAAAAAAAACGACCTAGAAGTGAATTCCAGATTATGTTTATCCCGTGAATCTGAATATCAAAGAACCACTGAATATCAGCAGTTCTTTGAAAATGATTTACTACAGCCTCTGTGCACCAAATTAAAAAGTAATCTCGGTATTTATGATCCCGAAGGCCGAATGAAGACGGTTTAAATGTTTGTCCTCAAATACAGAACCGTATCAGTTTCCCTTTAAAGGGACCATGAAACTATTTTAGACACAAACAATTTTACTTACTTAATATCGTTAATGGGATTAAAGGGATACTGAACCAAAGAATTTAGTGTCCATAATAAGTGGCGCACGTTCTTTCCACGAGCCAGCAGCCGCCGGTGTGCGCGAGCACACACAACGAAAATGACGTCAGAGACCTCCATTCGCGCTTAAGAGGACAGTGAAATGCATGGGCTTCGGGCCAAAGGAGAATAAATACAGGCTTTTCATCTCTACAAGTGAAAGCTACGTGTTTGTTAGACCAGTTAATCGCTTACCCTTTACACCAGACACCACTGTGTAGATGAAAAACTTGTCTTTATTCTCCTTTGGCCCGAAGCCCATACATTGCACTGTCATCTTAACCGCGAATGGAGGTCTTTGACGTCATTTTTGTTGCGTGTGCTCGCGCACACCGGCGGCTGCTGTCTCGTGGAAAGAACGTGCGCCACTTATTATGAACACTAAATTCCTTGGTTCAGTATACCTTTAAAAGAAAACTAGCACGGGAAATTAGAGAGGCTAAATCTTAACTTTTGGGATAAACGTTTGGCAAATAAAAGCGAGCTATATGTTTCACTATCTCCCACGAACGCTCGAAACGAAGCTGAGTTTATGAATGAGTTAATTAATAAATTAGTTGTGCGAAACTCTCTGCAAGGGGCGGTAGCTTCCAATAACTAGCAAAGTGACGGCAACATCCACAATGTCAGTCTTTTGTTTTTCTTTTTTTGAGCACGTCAGTTGAATTGAGCTTCCGTACTGGATACGAGTAGTGTGTCCCTCGAACTGCGCTAGAAAACTCTGAAACTGTCGATGAAACCCTTGACAGAAATGACCGAGTTCAATATCCGGTTGCATATGCAGCAGCGTTAACGAGAGCGCCAGAGGTTCGTTTCTAGCGTTTGGTGTTTCGCAGCAGAATTGTGAACCTACCATACTGTACTGAGTAATCGTCACTCCTCCCGCTACCGGTTTCGGCGCCGAACTGCTACAGCCTTCGTCGGGCGAGTTATCGTTTTGCTGTGTGAACGTCCCGGCGTAGGAACGAGTCCCATGCTTTCACTATGCCGAAACACTGTAAGCTGCGTTTCACTCATCTGCGACGTATCCATAGCCATGGCGTCGATCGCACAAGCGTCGCGGACCAACGAGTCCTATGAAGCAATCGGCGTTCATGGAAACCTCAGCAGGTGACGTCGTTTTGAAGTGTTTGTGTGAAACGACGCAAGGCGACGCTTGACTCACACGGCTCCTTAGCTAGGCAGGGAGAACTTCCGTTTCCGGTAGAAAGGCATAGTTTTCGTCATAACGACGGTATTTCACATGTTGGTGGCCGAGTTCGGTTGAGTCGATGGGAAAGCAGACGAGAGTCTTCACCTTTTTTTGTATGTGTGAGAAACTGGAGGCAATAAAACGAAAACGGATTGCTGATCCGGGGTTATGAATATTGAAGATTAACTGGGGACTCCTTGGGAAAAAAGCTGGAAAATCATTTATGGTCCCTTTAAGCTTAGAACGTCATAATATATTGTTAGGTGTGTAATAGCTGTGTAGACTTGCTAACGGTAGCATAGTCTTAAAGCTCGCAAATCATGTAGTGGTTGTTTTGTAGGTTACAGCCTGGTTGAAAGCGGCTAGCTATCTAATTTTACTTATGTAGACTCCTCCACGTCGCAACGGTCCTCAAGCCTGCGAGATATTTAACGGTAGCTCATACTCCTTTCAGTTTATAACATCCCTAAAGCCTGTTAGGTGCCCGTAAGAGCTGCGCTTAATCGCCGTCACTCACGACCGCGCCCCAGGCCCGTAGTCCGTTCAAAATTGCGTAAGGTTCTCCGAACTCCTTCCCCGATGAACTGTCGTGGATGTTTCAGGTATACTCACGAGAACTCTCATGTCTTGCGCTGTTGGTCGGTAACGGTGAGAAATTATGTTTGGGAGTGGATGGGGCCCCCTCGACTTTTATACAGACGACGTCGCCCCAGCGTCCCCCAGCGGAAGCCTCATCCCGACACAGTTTCGTCGGCGTTTCGTCGGCGGAGCAAGGGCCCCGATCAGACACCCGGATTGTATAATCCAGCCAAGATAAGAACTCCCCTTCTATGGTAATGCGCGTAGCCCTCCTGCCTCCACCGGCGGCTGGAAGAGGTCCTCGTTGTGATGGTTGCTGTGCGCCTGCCCTCCTCCTCCTCCGTTCGCTTTTGTTTCCACACTGAAGAACCAGAAACTCTCCTTTTGCGC
Source organism: Ixodes persulcatus (assembly GCA_013358835.2). Classification (NCBI taxonomy): domain Eukaryota; kingdom Metazoa; phylum Arthropoda; class Arachnida; order Ixodida; family Ixodidae; genus Ixodes; species Ixodes persulcatus. The sequence continues at coordinate 982,586 of JABSTQ010011466.1, read as the reverse complement.
GCCAATGGAATGCGCGAGGATCTACTCGGTGCAGCAGATCCGACCCTCTGCTAGGGAGGGAGGGGGAAGAGGGGGGGGGGGGGGGGGGGGTCGAGTGCAGTTACCGGGGCATCGATTGGACGTCTGGACATGCCTGGTACTCAGTGAGGATGACCCGGCGGATAGCGCGAGCGCGCGTCGCCTTGAGCAAGGGGGTTAGCCACATTTTATTTCTTCTTTGTGTCGATAACGGCGGCGCGGGATTTTCCTACGGTTAACAATCGTTTCGCGATGTCGCGGGGATCGTTGTTTGTGATCGCGCTTTTTGGCGCTGTCGATAACCACGTGGAACGATGATTATGCGCTGGTGTTTTGTGGTTGGCGGGTTTGTTAATCGTGTTTGACGCTGTTTTTTTCTGGAGTCCGTTTGTTATCGGCGTCGCCATTGTCAAACCATAATAAAAATTTCTCGTCTATTTCTTTTTTTATTTCGTTAAGAGTGTTTGCGTGGGGGTGTGTGGGGGTGGGGATGGGGAGGGGAGGGAGGGGGGGACCGGGAGTACACAACGGGGTCAAATTCTTTCGCAGCTTACAGGGGATCTTCAGGTATTGTTTATGCTTTTACTTCCGATCCCCCTGAAGGTGCTCTACCCTAAGAAGTAGTGTGAATGATAAAATATTCAAGCGCTTCAACCATAAAAGAGGGAGCAACCGGTCTGTTTGCGATAAAATCAAAAGGACATTACAATAGTCAAGAAGAAAACAGGGCACTCCCTCTGTCACGTAAAGTTTATCTTTGAACAAAATAAACTGACAAAAAGAAAAAAAACAGAACGACATTGGGAAGAAGCGAAGCTTAACTTCTATAAGATCAGTAGTTTTTAGCGATGAGTAAAAACGTAATCTTTAAGACTTATTATTGTTTTAATTTACCGTACTTCAATCTTTTTGTCCAGTGCATTTGTTTCTTTATTTTTTAATTATTATAGACACATTTTTTGCCATCTTTCATCGCTCTCGTTTCATTCCTCTTATTCAACTTTCTAGCGATGATTATCAGTGACCATATATTGTTAACTAAATAATTTTGTGAAAAAATAATCGCAATGGTGATTGTTTCCATTTCGCTGGGGCCAGCTTTGTTAACAAACATACCATAAAATGCCGGGCAAGCGCCCACTCAAAAGTTAGAGATAATCGCGAAAAAATGGGGGATGGGTGCTTGTCCGGGCATCAATTTTACATAGTCATGTACTGTGCATATTTTCTAAGATCTTACAAATTCGGGTATGGGCGCTTAGTGTGGAATCGGCGGATGCGCGGTATTCTACGGTACTTACTTGAATGAAGTGTTAGAAAGTTTTTGCATCCAGAGAGTCTTGATGCGAAGTAAAAAAAAAAAAGCTTCGGCAAATATATTTAACTGTGTAACGCATTAAATCATGCTTGATGCAAAGTACAACCGAAATGCTGAAACCCTCTGCTCTTGCAGTAAGAAGTACATTAGACACGTTGGGTCAGCTTCGGGAAACGTAGAATCCACTACAACGTAATTTAGTCGCAAACACTTTTTAAACGCGGCATCCAATGATGCTCCTTAATTTCGCTGGAACTCATCTTTAACTAAGCATGAATCAACACCATAAAAGTGCTAATAAAAAAAAAACCGAAAAAAAAATCTAGAGTACTAAAAAAGGCGGGGCTCCAATCCACGCTGTGAGGGTGGGTGGCCAGCGAAGCTGTGGTATCACCTGCAACCATTGATTGACGAAAGAAAAGCAAATGCACTGTACGAAAACGTTTTATATACAAGGTGTTTCATGAGAGTGATAAAAATTCATAAAATTAATGAATTCGAGATAGAAGGAGAATTTTCTCGGAACCGCATTAGTCGTGGTGGCGGAGGTCAGAAAATGTGGAATACGTAGTTCGCTAATTAGCTAAAAATGACTCATTAACTTTTAAATTAGTGAAAATAGACATATGGTTCCAATTAGAAACTTGCTGAGCGTCATCAAAAACAATTAATTCAGTCATTTTCCCAAAGACTTTGAGCGCACGAGAAGCATAGTAGTGCACTAAAGTTACCACTCGTGGACCAGGTGCAAGGCTGACGGTTGCGGCTAGGCGCCCGCGCGATTTTTCCGTCTCTTATGAGAGCCCCAGCCTTGTACCTGCTCCACGAGTGGTAACTTGAGCGCACTTCTATGCTTCTCGTGCGCTCAAAGTCTTTGTGAAAATGACTGAATTAGGGGTTTTTGATGACGCTCAGCAAGTTTCTAATTGGAACCATGTATATATTTTCATTAATTTAAAAGTTAATTAGTCATTTTTAGCTAATTAGCGGACTAATTCGTACGTATTGCGCATTTTCTGATGTCCGCCACCACGATCGAGTAATGCGGTTCTCAGAAAATTATCCTCGTACCTCGAATACACTAATTTTAGGAGTTTTTTGTAATTCTTACGTGAAACTCCCTGTATGAAAGGCTAATGAAGTCACTCCCCACGTAGGAAGCTGCCGTCGCCGCGGCAGCTTGCGCAACAATAATCTTTACCTCGAAACAAATCCGGTGAGCGCTACGTGCTTCGCATTGTTATCAGGAGCGGCTTATTATCAATTATGGGGTTCGGATGCGTGTTTTGTGCTTGTTCTTTATTGAAACGAATGCTGCGCTATATGATGTGTGCGAGATATGCACTTTTCGCTTCAATCGCTAACTTTATTTATTTATTTTTTTTTTTTTTTGTAAGGACGCAGACACGAAAAAGTCCGACCTACGAGTTATTGCAGCTTTGCTGTAAAACGAGTGTTTGCGTTTAGACGGCGAAAATTTATCAAACGAATCTGCCACCGCATATCTCGCTTGGTCGGTTTGGTACCTCCATGCAAGATACAAGCACCAGAATTTACTCGCAAACTCGATGAATGCACCATCTTTGCGAAACGTTTTTTTAAAGCGTGGAATGCTTTTTAACGCTATTTCCAATTCCAAGATTTTGCCCCTCCGTCCGTCCGTCCGTTTCCCGCTAAATGTAGCGGAGAAATTGATGTCACGATATCTATACACGAATTCAGCTTATCAGCTATATTTCGCAGAAAAATTGATATCGCGCTACCAGACGTCATGGGATCCACACAGACCGATTCAATTTCCTCGTTAAATTTAGCGAAACAATTTACGTCACCTGACCTATACACCATTTCAATTTCCCCGCTGAATAGGACGGGAAAGTGTCGTCACGAGAAGCCACCTGACGTCAACTGCGCTATACACGTTGGAGAAATTGACGTCAGGTGGCCGAGTGGTCTAGCGCACACCAGCGCGGAGCACGTGGAGCGAAAGCTCGCGCTGCAGAACCCAGCGATCCTGGGTTCAATCCCCACCCCTGCCCGTTTCGATCTGGACGAGCACCGTATCGGTGTGCGGTCGTGTATCACTACTGCGTGGTGTACGTTAAAGACCCCAGGCTAGCAGTCGTACTGCACTGGCTAAATTGTTTATCTACAGTAGGTAACAATTCTGGCAGACTGAACTCCTGCTGTATAAACGACTAATTATTTTTTTTTTAGAAGCGCGTCACAAAGGTCCCGAGCAAGTTCTCGAAAACATCTAGTGCCTATGAATAAGCTATTCAATGCATATAGTTATTACCATAAACGCGAGAGGCTCGGCTGGCGCTATAGTGTGTATGGGACTTACGATTGATATTGCAAGCAGACATCAACCAGTCTACTTTTCCAGTCTGTCTGTGTATTCCAATTGGGAAACCATACGTGATATGTTTCTCTGCGCCAGGAAATAATAGAAATCAGGGTAGTTTCTTTAGTCGTAACGGATAATTTGTGGCTTTATTCAATTATAAAAGTGTAATTTATTTAGTTAATGGGCTTTTTTTTATTACTGAGAGATGTCTAAGTTAGCAAAAATAGGCCCAGGTCTATGTTGTACAGCATGATATGTCAATACAAGCTATCAGTACAAGCTATCAATGATTATTCATGCACAGTTTGTTACTAATCCAGTACATGTTCTTCGTTCCATAACTCCTTGCTTCGTTTTTGTCGTCTTTTTTGATTGTTTGATTTGGCACATATTAGCATCCTTTTGGTGTTTTGTCAAGCTGATTCACGCTGTGTACCACTGGCTATATGCGTAAATACGTGCTCTATAATAGCAGTCTGCAACGTCAACGGGTATTATACATGTGTGTTGGGCTATTTTAGCGCAGTGTTCGATGCTATGAATTTTCAATAAAAACATTCCGACACATATTTTTGTACATCCGATTGTAAATCGTTTCAAAGTTTTTATTATGTCAAAACACAAAGCAATATTTGTTCTTGTAATCTAGCGCGAAAAAAAATGCATTTCCGTTTTGCCATAAGAATGCATCACCGGAAGACAAATTTAAAATCAATTGGGTTGTGTGTATATTCATTCAGCCTAGAACTTGGTCTGCCTCAACAGGCGACGTGCCTCCCAGCTGCTGATGAGACATTTAGCCAGTGCAGTACGACCGCTAGCCGGAAGTCTTTAACGTGCATCACGCAGTAGTAATACACGATCGCATGCTGGTACAATGCTCATCCAGATCGAAACGAACAGGGGTTGTGATTGAAGGAAGTCAAATTTAGACTGGTTGCTGTCTGCTTCAAAATGCAACAACACACTAGCGCCACATGAACCCCTACGTTTATTGTTAATAACTCTATGATTCAATGCTGCCCGCCATGTTCCGACACCACGGAAGAACAGTGTTCTAGAGGATGTAGTGGCAAGAGCGGCGCCCGCTTACAATGGGCCGCGTGAAGACGGTCAACGTAGATGGCCGCGAGTGGCGCTGGAGTTCCGAGCCCTAAGAGAATTTGTAGCAGATGGCAGATGAGTGATGATCGAAGAAGAAGACGAGGCTGAGGCGGTACGCTTCTCCCGAACGGTTCAGTTCATAATGCGTTTATTGGCCATAATCTATAGGGGGAAAAAGGAGAGGGTGGGCGTCGGTAACTACGCGGTCTGGACGCTGGCACGAACTAAAAGGGAAGGGATTACATGAAGATGTCCAACTTGGCCTCATAGATAAAATCTAGGAGGCCGTTCAGGATTCTCCTTTGGTTGTCCTGGGATCCAGGCGGGTGGGTCCATCCCTCCAGGGAGCTAATGTCTGGGGGTCGGTGCTTTGTCCTGGCTTCTTTTGATTTGGGGCACTCCCATAGGATGTGGTGAGTGTCGGCCTTCTTGCCCATGGTGCACCTTGAACAGGTTCCAGACCTGGTTCCTTTGCTCCATGATGCGATGCGGGCGGGCGTGCAGGTGGTGTCCGTGCGTATTTACGTGAGGAGAACGCTGGCTCGTCTGCCGAAACCCTGGGGAAGGGGATCTGCGTTCGGAGGAAGTTTCTCCCACAGTGTGGTCCGGTAGTGCTCTTTTCTTTTCTTTGTGGTGTAGTGGTGGGGAGTCTTCACCGTTCCGTTGCCGTCTCGGTCATAAATGCAAGGAAAAAGACGGACACACACACTGCTTCGCGCCGGGATGCAAGTAGGGCTACCCGGTCCACAAGGGCAGCCGGAGCACCAGCGATCGTAAGCCGTCGCTGTTTCGTGCACCAAAGGAGGAGTCGCGCAGACTACAGTGGGAAACAAATTTTAATCGAGAAGATAAACGCCTCGCCGAGACATCAGTGGTGTGCGAGATACACATTGAACCGCGCCTTATCCTTCGGGACTATGTGCACATCGTTAATGGCGGAGATGTTAGTATTCTATGCCGCAATATATAATGACTATTTTGTAGTCTTTTTGCGTAGTATGTTGATGGATATCTGTCATGTGCTTGCTGTGTATGTCGATAAAGTGTATCGCTACTTTTGAGAAGTCATAAAGCAGTGAGTTGAGAATAATTTTTTTTTCCTATTAGGGGTTGTTGAAGTTTGTGTTAATATTGTATTTTAATGCTTCATGTACTCCCAATCGAGGTATTTTTATTTCATAGACTGCCTTCCAGAAAAGACAATTTTCTATATGTTCGCCAGTTGTAGTGGCATCTTGGCCGTTACCAAACGTGCTCGGCCTTGCACCTTACACAACACTGGTCCCCGCATCAGCAACGCGATGACGAAAAAACAATACACCAGTTTATTGTTCCTCTCACCATTTAAAAAGTTAGAGATTTATTAGTCTATTTTTCCTTTTTATATAAGAATCCCGCGGTTTCTTTCGCTGCTATTAAGCGTGCAGCCCAAGGGATAGCGTTTTTAAACGACCTGTCAGTATACTGGGAAGGAAGGGGGGGGGGGGGGAAGTCGATATTAATCAAATGATCTCCACCAAAATTTCAACAGAGAGGACGCGGTCGCTTGGCGCCATCTCCAGACGGGAGCGTTCCGCAAACTAGCGCTCTTGCACAAATTCTACCATACAAGCTACAAAGCCGAATGTCCGCACTGCGGGCAATATGCATGTTTACCACACACCGCGTGGTTTTGTACCGCTCACCCTAACATCCCCCCCCCCTCCCACCCTGATCCCATTCCCGAGAACTGGGAAGCCACACTGCTCAGCACGTCTGCTGCCGACCAATTAAAGTTGATCGGGCGGGCGAGGCTGACAGCCGACAGCGTTGGGGCCCTGGACTAAGGGAACCAGCCAGAGACCCATATACAGGCATAATAAAGTTTATTCCTCCTCCTCCTCCTCCAACAAAAACGCGAATAATGAAAGGAGAGGATAGCACACACTCTAGCGGCATTAGTCCGAAGGAAAACCTACAATTTTTCACATTAGCAATAGACCGATCTCATCAAGCGTTCGGCGCATGCGTGACGCCGCCATAACTTTAGTTCACAGAAGACAAACAGCAGTGCACGAGAGGGCTCGTGCCGTCTCATGCTATACACGCGCAGAGCTCCAGCGAGTTTGTCGCACGTGCAGAAAGACTAAAGTTCCCTCGATGCATTGCGGCAGCGCTGGCGTAGTCAAACTGGCTGGTGAGATCGGTCTATTGTTCTGCGTCGCGAAAAGTTCCAGTCGAACCACAGTAGTACACGCCAAGCAGCGCCGACGACGAGGCTGACGGGGGCACGTTCCTAGGGCTCAGAACAGCAGCGCTACGGTATCGTAGGTACAAATATTGAGCTACATGATATAATAGTGACGGCGAAGTGAAAGTAATTTCCCTTCACTCCAAAATAAACAAATATATATATTTTTTAAGGTTCGAGCTTTCCAACCTCGCCGCTTTTGTTTTGTCCGCCATCCTGCAGGGATTTGACATTTTCAGTTTTAATGTTACTTTACTCGTAGATAACTTATGGAAAGGGTTTAGTCCAAAACGCAGTGACTGGGCCTCACGGTAAGGTAACAAACAGTCAGTCATTGTGGCTAAAATGTGAGACTCAAGAAAAGGGTCTAATAAATTCCTTTCTCTTGAAGTGCGCTATCAAAAGCGTTGCACATGGGCGAAACCCTCCTTAGGTCATCTTTCTTTGGATTAACTTTGATTTCATTTATTCAAATAAGATTAATGTCAGACAATCAACTTTCATTGTGTTGGTTTAATAAGGCAATGACTCCAAGCTTCCACTTTGCGCTTTACAACAAGTATGTCTCTTGTCCTTTGCAAATAATGATAATCAGCCAGGGCGGACTTGCTAGAAACAACATCTCAGCTGTGTCTGGGGAAAAGAAAGCACTGCCAAAGCCAGCGCACGAGCTGAGTGGGACTTAAGCCGCGTTTCGAGACGCTCGCGCGCCCCACCCCTTGCACTGTTTTCTTTCACCCAGTCTCAAATTGTTGCGTTTAGTCTGCTTCAGTGCGTGTCTGATGTCTCAGCTGTAGATGAGCAATTTAGCCAGTGTGGTTCAACCGCTAGTCTGGGGTCTCTAACATGCACATTAGTGATACACGACCGCACGCCGGTACGATGCTCATCCAGATCGAAACGGGCAGGGGTGAAGATTGAAACCAGGATCCCTGGGTTCTGCAGCGCGAGCTTTCGCTTCACGTGCTTCAAGCTGGGGTGCGCTAGCCCACCCAGTCTCACCTGAGACGCTGTTCTAGCAAGCCGGCCCAGGATCCCAAACCATGAATTCTTTTCGCGCTTCTCTTTCGTCCTTGCAAGACCCCGCAATCAGTGTTGCAAAATAAAATCTAGCGAGATGCTCAGTGCTGCTTTGCCATGTTCTCCTATGACCGGGCTTGAGGGCGGTTCTTCTGACGGCCTTCGTTCTCGCCTAGGAGAAATGGTACTTCTTTAGCCCCGTGGGGGTGCGACCCCACTACCATGCTTAACACCGCCTGAGCCATCCTGAACAACTGTTCCCCAACCACTGCGATTGAAAATATGTGCCATTATACTTGATTGTTATAACTGTAGTGAGCCGACTGAAATAGGTTTCGGCTTGCGATAATTAAATGCTTGTCAAAACAAACTCGTTTCTTGAGGAGACGAAGAGAAAGAGGTGTTCTGCGTAAGTCCCTGCAGGCAGCCGGCCTCATGACCTGTGGGTATAATTACTCTAGAAACTTTTCCATCTCAACCCCGGAGCAAAGAGGGCAACGTGGTGAGGAGGAGGGGCCTCTTAGAAGGAATTAAAGGGCTGTAAGAGCGGTAAGGTATCAGCGACCCCTTCCAGCTGCTGCCACAGAGAGCAACTGCTCCCCGTGCAAAGGTCGTAGAGATCGCGCCTGTTCACTCTAGCCCGGCCATTGTTCTTCCAACTGCCGGAAGAGGCAAGCACATGCATGGGCGTACCAACCGAGGAGGGGGGGGGGGGGGGCAAGGGGGGCGATTGCCCCCCCAGTTTTCAAAGTGGGGGGGCAAGGTATGTGTTTTGCCCCCCCCCCCCCCCCCTTGAAACAGCCGCCACTGGGTAGGACAAACACTGGCCGGCTCCGCCCAAGGGATACCAAAGCCACCACCCCGGCCCTGGGGGGAAGGGGGGGGATTTGGTTTGCCCTTCCCCCACTCAAAAACAAGTTGGTACGCCACTGAGCACATGTTCATTGGCACATTTGGCTTCAAACCTAAACACGTCAGGAGAATAACGAGGAGAAAACACTTGCGCTGCAGAACCCAGGAATTATCGACTCGAACCCCACCGCCGTCTGTTTCGATCTGGTTGAGCATCGTTTCGGCGTGCTAAATTTCTCACCCACGTCGGAGACACCAGAGGCCTCTTATGGTAGTTTATCTTTCCACTGCCAAAACATCTAACAAAAAATTACTTACGGTGTATTTGGACAAAGTTTTTCTACGCGAAAATGAGCAGACGTTATCGCGTTTCTAATTCACGTGCGCCAAGTCACGAATGCCTGCTAATCCCCGTACTACGCAACATCGCCGAGTGCTGGGGATTGTCCCACCCGTTCAGGCGAGAAAATAGTATGGCATCGAACGAAAATGCAATGGTCTGTGTAAAAAGAATGGTGGCAGTTTGAAGTCGTCACCTCCTTGCGCCAACAACGACAAGGTTTAAAGTCTCATATTAGGATTAAGTTTTCTTTCATCGACGTAAATAGGAGTACCGTCGGACTGTCATCTTTGACGTTGTTTCTTGAGAAGGCAACGACTTCAAGCATGCACGATGCTTTTCACAAACATCAACAAACTAATCGAACTCATCGTTCGACGCCATCCTCCTTCTCGCCGGAGCGATGGGACAATCTGTAGGAATGAACAGTTTGTCCTCGGCTCCCTGCAGAGCTAGTACGGGGATCACCAAGCGTCGGTGACGCGAGCCACGTAACCTCAAAACACGGTGACGTATATTTCACTACCTGGAGAAATCTACGTCGTGTGAGTACACCACAACGGCATTTAAATTATTTATTTATTTATCTATTTACAATAACCTCAGGGCCACAAGGCGTTAGAGGGGGGAGTGGGTGTTTACAATGTTGGATACTGCTTCTCCGAATCTGATGGGGTCCTGGATGGTGACGATGTCTTTGGGAAGGTCATTCCAGTCCACAATTGCATCAGAAAGAGGGGCGTGCTGATGTGCTGTGGAAAAACACTTTGGCCGGGCTATTTTATTGCAGTGATCGAGTCTGGAGGAAAGATAAGCCGGTGGGGAAAGAAGAGACTGATTTAGAAATGGCGAATAAAAAACTTGATGCAGAAGGCAGAGACGGAATATTTTTCGACGGGTGAAAAGCAATGGGAGAGAGATAGAGATTTGATTTAATGATGGAGACACTGGAAAAACTGGAGTAATCGGACTGAATAAAGCGCGCAGCACGGTTTTGAGCAGATTCAATGAAGTCTGTTAATGTAGCATGATGAGGGTACCAGATTGAAGATGCATACTCTAATTTAGACCGGACTATAGCATGATAGAGAAGCCGTTTTAGTCGAGAAGGGGCGGATCTGAAATTGCGGAGAAGGAAACCCAAGCTTTTGTCAGCGGAACTCACAACTAAATTAATATGGTTTTCCCAGGAGAGGTTTCAAGTTAGAAGAACACCGAGGTATTTATACACGTCTGTGGGTTGAAGAGAGATGCCATTGAGAAAATGAACAGGAGAGGTTTGAAAAGAGGAACGAGAGAAGCGCATGCATTTACATTTGCTGACGTTAAGCGTCATCTGCCAGTTAGTACACCAGCTCTGAACTAGGTCAAGGTCATTTTGTAGGGTTAAAGAATCATGAGGGGATGTTATTTTTCGGTGAAGGACGCAGTCGTCGGAAAATAGGCACATGGGTGAAGAGACCTGAAGAGGAAGATCGTTGATGTAGATGAGGAAAAGTAACGGACCATGCACCGTTCCCTGAGGCACGCCAGCTGTTACGGGGGCTAAAGTAGATGAACAATCATTAACGTAAACAAACTGATGACGCTGAAAGAGAAAAGATTCAATCCAGGAGAGAACATTATTATCGAGGCTTAATGACGATAGTTTTAGAAGCAGTCTGTTATGCGGAACTTTGTCAAATGCTTTAGCGAAGTCGAGAAATACAGCGTCAGTGGGGAAGCCAGAATCAAGGTTTGCGAGCAGGTCGTTGGTTAAGCAGGGAAGCTGCGTTTCGCAGGAGTAGTTTCTACGGAAGCCGTGCTGCGCTTTGTTAAAAAAAGATAGAATCAAGGTGGATAGATAGTTGCTTGTGGATTACGTGCTCGAGTATTTTAGAAGGTACAGAAGATAGAGATATATTCCTAAAGTTTAAAGAAGAAGATTTATCACCGCTTTTGTGGACCGCGATGACCTTGCCGATTCTCCAATCCTCGGGAACCGCCGCCGTATCTACTGAGTGCTGAAATTTTTTTGTTAGAAATAGGCTTGAGGAATATTTCGTGCTTGGTAAGACCTTAGAATTTATGTCGTCGACACCACAGGAAGAGGACATTTTCATTGACTTAATAATATTAACAATACCTTCGAAATCAATACAGATTGGATCCATAAGTAAAACATCGCTAGTAATAGGTAAGGACAGTGTTAAGGGACTACGGGCGGTGAATTGGGAAGAAAATAAGTGATTAAGAACTGTGGCACACTGACTACTCTCGATAATGTTCTCAGAATCATCAATAAGCGCTAGCGGGGATATGGTGCATGATTAACAACATTCGAAAATTGGTGCGGGTTGTTTAGAAGCATAGATGGAAGGGTTTCCTGCTAGAATATACGCTTCTACTGCTTTAACATAATTTTATAATCAGTGGCACATTCATTATATCTAGACCACGATAAAGCAGTGTATTGTTTTTTGGCTCGAAAACGACGTTTTTTTTTTCTTATTGCTGAGGGTTTTCAGTGAGCGCGAATACCAAAGGTTAGAAGACCGGGAACTGATGTTAATAGTTGGAACATGAGCCTCAATGAGTTGCAGCAATTTGTTTTTAAAAAGGCACCAATTTTCATTTATATTCCTGTCATCAAAACCTTCCAGGAAGACTGAGAAGTAGCTCGAGAGGTCTTGGTTAAGCTGCTTATAGTTTCCTTTTTTATATAGCCTTATTTGCTTCGTCAGCCTGATTTGTTCTGGTGCTTGATATCTTAGGTTATAGAACACTGCTTTGTGGTCACTGATGCCTTCAAAACCGGTAAAAGAGGTAATAGATTTCGGATGGTTGGTCAAAAGCAAGCATGATATATTTGAACATGTGTTGGTTACACGGGTAGGGAAAGAAATCATCTGCGAAAGGTTGAAGTCCAGGCAGGAGACTGATAAAATCGCGACACTCACCAGAACTTCCACTACCAGCAAGATCTGATAAATTGCAATTTTTCTCATGGAAGTTAAAATCACCTACTAAGAAAACAGAATGACAAGGATGTTGTGTGAACAAAAGTGACAATTCATCATGCAAAAAAGTCACAAAACTAGATGACGCATCTGGCGGTCGATAACACATGCCAACCAGGATTGACTTAAAACCACATTTCACTGAGACCCAGATGTCCTCAAGTGATATGGAAACGAAAAGAAGTGTGTTTTTGATACTGTTATCAATGTATATTAAAACGCCGCCACCACCATCTCGTCGATAAAATGTAAAGTTTGAATGATTCGGCAGTATTTTATTGTCGTTTATATCAGGATGAAGCCAGGTCTCAGTGATCAGTACTATCTTAGCATCACAGGTTAAATATGAGTACACAATTCGTCACGCTTTGGTATTAACCTGCGCGCAAGCATAAAACGCCGATAAGAAAGTTAGAGTTGAAGGAAGCAACGCGTTTGTTCCCACTCCCAGCTTGTGCCTATGCGGAAGCACTGACCACAAAAGGAGTCGTAAATGAAGACATTCGAACCCATATGTATTTTATCAAAACGCAACTTATACAGACCTCGCTGTGACTTGCCGAATGCAAGAAGCCTCTGACGCGCAACTTGAACTTTCTCCGAGAAATCTTCAGACATAGAAAAAGGGAGGCAGCGCAGTTTCGGTCCACACAAAAGTAACTGGTTTTTCGTCTTGTATGAAGAAAAGCTTGCAATAATAGGCCTGTCGTTTTCCTGAGATTGTTTTCCCAATCTATGTGCACGTTCAATCTGAGAGCTATCAAGTGTGACACCAAGTTACTCACTCGCAAATTCTAAAACGTTTTGTTCGGATAAAGACCATGACTCGCCGGCAGCATCGGGTATGCCATACAATATAAGATTACAACGTCGCGAGCGGTTTTCAATATCATCAAGTCGAGATAGCATAACTTCAGTTGCACTGGACTGCGCAGCGACGGAATGTTGCAGATTACAGATATCTGCTTTGGCCTGCGTGATGGACAAAATTTCTTCTTCAAATGAAACAAGTTTGGCATTTAGCGCCGCTACCGAAGTCTCAAGTTGAGCCTGTTTGCCAAGTATCGCCTCGACATCGGTTTTTAGGGCACCTTGTCCCGTCGCAAGGCCGGTTACATTGGTATCGAGTTTCCGCATTAGCTCGTGCATACTATCAAGTTGTTTCACTGGCACTTCCAATTCAGCCTTGGTAGGCCCGGGACCAGGATTTGTTTCAATGTCACCGGACAAGAGTAGCAGATTACCAATAACGCGCGCACAATCACAAGCGAGACAAAGTATACACTTTGGGGCACAGGAATAGCAAAGTATTCACGTTATTTGTACTCTTAGCATGCAACGAGAAACGTTTACAAATCTGTACGAGAGGAAGCATTTCATGCGTAAGCGTCCGTGCTACTTTAGCGTTCCCATGCCCACTGTGGAAGGAGTGGCTTGCGGCGTCCTTATGTAGGCTGGGATCTTTGAATGCTGGGAATGCTTGCGGCAAGGGTGACGTCACGGTGCTTGGGGGCGGATCCTGCTGACGGATGGAGGATGACACGTCGAGAAAAGATGCCAGTTGGGTGGATCCGCCAAGATTGCTGACACAAAGGATGGCTTGAGAGGGACCCGGTGATAGTGCGAAACCGAGAAAGGGCTGAAGAAGTGAGATCTGTACGAGAGGAAGTATTTAATGCGTAAGCGTCCGTGCTGCTTTAGCGTTCCCGTGCCCACTGAGGAAGGAGTGGCTTGCGGCGTCCTTATGTAGGCTGGTATCTTTGAATGCTGGGAACGCTTGCGACCAGGGTGACGTCACGGTGCTTATGACACTGTCAACTTTAACGTCCATGGGTGTAAGAATGTGACTTCAAGCTTCTCACGTGCTTTTTGCAGACGCCATCGCACTTGTCGTTCGACGCCATCTACCTTTCTTGCCGGAACGAGGGTGCAATCCTCGCTTCTCGGTAGAGAATCAGGATGAGCAAGCATCTGTGATATGGCTCACGTGGCCTCGAAGCGCAATGACGTTTGCTACTCTCTGTGAAAGAATCTCCGTCGTCTGAATACTCCACTAGAAGCTCCACCATGGGAGATACGTGGCGGCGTGGGGAAGCCGGTTCTCGCATTCAGTGCTGCATTAAACTAACTTCGATCTTGCGAAGATTTAGCGTGACATTTCACCAAACCTACAGTATTTACACGCCGACATTGTTCAGAAAAAAGTTGGCTTTCATTCGGGGACGTTAGGTAGATAACTTGATAGGCTGGGTTGTGATCGTGGAGTCAAGACTTCACCATGCCATTCGACCAGTAGGCCCAGGAATAGCACAAAAAGTGCCCAAAAACGAACCATCTCGTGTCGGCGTTAAATTAAGGGAGCAGTGTGCTTTCCCAGGGTGCATGCAAATTTTCATTGACAAGAAAGATGTAATAAAGATAAGAAGTCTTAAAACGAGACTTTAGGCTTAGAGCGCGTGGAGAAGGGGCAGTTGGAAAAGTGCGAAGTACCAAGCTAGGCTTCTCTGCTCATCGATAATAACTTGTTTGCCTCAAGTGCCCTGGTATCCCGCGTAAGACTTTCGAAGGGTGATATCCGAAGGCTTTGTATGGTCATAAGGCCATTTTAGTAGAATATATATATTTGTTAATATCAATGCAGGCACGGGTTTGGAGTCCAAGTTTTAATTTATACGAAAAAAAAAGCATGCTCTATGGTAGTTTTTCTTTTTAAATGAACGACAGGGCAAACAGCAGGCTTGGCGAATTTTGTTTTGTTTCGAAGTTATTGTGTATTGAAGCGGACAACGCGAAAACTGACGTTTCTTACACCTGTCGGAGATCGCATGTTTGACCGCTCGCTGTGGTTCCACTTCTCACACTGCTGCACGAGAATCCTACTGTGACACTTGCAAAATAGATTTTATGACGCTTAATAATAAATAATAATAAATAGATAATAATAATAATAATTTATTCACAAATGCATTCATCTCCAAGTGGACTATCGAGTTAGGCAGGTCAAAGTCAGCAGTGGCTTATGGGGCCAGACACAGCATTACAAATAATCAGAATTAAACTAAATATAAAAAGCTCGTATTAAAGAATAATTCAGAAAAAAAGAAAAGTTGTACTTTCCCCTATTGATGAATTTGGCAAAGTTTGGCGCCTGGCAACAAACAAATAGGTTGATTTTTGTTTTGTTGTCAGTGTCCCTTTAATTGGAACCGTGTGTTTGTTTTCGGTGCCTAAAAATGTAATTAGTAAACATTCTGCTAATTATTTAGATAATTACGATGTTTATGCAATTCCTGACGTTCGCTGTGGGTGACAGTTTGTTTCCGACAAAAGTTTTTTTTTTTTTTTTTTTTTTTTTAGCCAGGAATTTTTGAAAGTGTTCGCTGAAACACTTTCAAAAGTTTACGCCCCGTTTACATTTGCCGACAGCTCAACAAACGCCGGGCTTGCCGAGTTTCGGCCATCTTAATATTGTTCCACAGCCGATTAAATGGCGGTATTAGCCGATAAGGACGCCGAAAAAGGAATCACGGAGCAAGAAGCATGAGCAGCTTTTCTCAAGCTGTCAAGGACTGGAGACACTCAGGTAAGACGCAGTTACCGCAGCGCGTTCCTGTACTTTTTGTCGCGACTATAATGCGAGCATGATAACGACTTATCTATTAACGCTCGTCGATCAGGGGATAATGATAACAATGTTTGTGGATTGGCATACCAAGGTGATGGAGAGTGTTTACAAAATGCGCGCCGCTTGTGATTTGTGTACCGGATTATGCGAGCGTGGGAACGCGCCTAATCGCTTAATCCCACCCGTTATCGGTTTCACGTCGTATTAAAAAAAAACGCAACAATTTGAAACTTTACCGTGAAACCACGGCGATTTCTTCGTTGACAAGCGCGAGCGTGTTGAGAATAAAATAGTGGAGCTACGAGTCATTTGCTCGTTCAAGCATGAATCACTTCTTGGTAAACTATCTTACCTGATGATTTTAATACTGGATCCCTTCGATCCATTATGCACGAGTTCCACTAAAGCGACGAACAGAAACAACCGGCACGCACGCGCAAAGGCATACGTCTGGCAGGCTTTGGATTATCTCGGTCCTCGTGAATAAAGCCACTGGACTCTGGGAAAGTAGCGACATATTGCCTCCCCTGCCTGCTAGCCGGACACAAACAGATACTGACGTATAAAAGACCAAACCTCGCAAAGTGATTGGCTGATCTATCTCAGTTGCCATAGCCAATCGCCATTTCGGTCCATTCAAATCTTCGTAGATTCCAAATTATTATTCTGAACCAGTGGACTCTAGATCACTATGCAGCATTACCGTACAGAGAGCGTTCCTCGTCAATATTTGTGTCTTTGGCACCGTGCATGCGATCCACTTATCAGTCACGCTTATCTCCACAGATCTCTTACAATGCTATTGCTGTTCTTGCCTTTTTCAAGACAGGAGATTATTTTTCAATGCCTCCATGCACCGACGCCGCATATGGTGGCGGTACGAAGATGTACGCAGGTTTCGCCGGCGTGTGGCTAGCAAAATATAGGTATACAAGAAGCGTCTCTACAAAGCTACACGTCACCTGAGAATCGATATCGGCTCACCGAGAATAAAAAAGTCAAAGAGAAAGTGCATATTTTATGAACTAAAATGACGACCATACGTCAACAATGAACATCCTGATCGGCACTTCAATAGACCCCTTTCAAAAGTTCGCGCCAACGCCTGTCCTTCATTACTTGCTGACATGCCCTGAGCACGTATTGGACACGAGGCCTGCGTCATCGTTCGGCGTGACCTCGGCTCAGCTCGTATCAAGAGCGAGTGTGACGTCAGCGTTCGGCGAGGACTCGGATCCAATCACGTGCATCGTTTCCAAGCAATGGCGACTGCCAATGTTGCTCGATGGGCTTTTGAAAAGGGTCTTTTGACAACCCTTTTTGTAACCTCATCGCTACATGCTAAAGTGGACGTAACGTCAACAAAAAACGTTATTTGCAATTTCTTTTTTTTTTTTTTGCATTAGTGAGTTTTAGTAGATTGTTTCGATACCTCCGATACCCCCTATAACGATGCCAAATAGCGATACGATGCATGCTCAAGGGCGGCGGCGGAGCATCGGGTATCGTTATAGGAGCAATCAGAACGGTATACTAAAACTCTCTATTGTCTCAAAAAAACATAACGTTGGTTTAGTTGTCTGGGTGGTTTTGAAGGCTTGATATACGCTGACGTGTTAACTCGTTGTTTTGCTTTCAACTTGTTTTTGTTTTTTTAATTCCTCGAGTAACAGAAGAACGAATTTGTTTCTCTTGAGTAGAGTACGAGTACCTTACTTTTTTTTTTTTACATGTTACCGCAGTGACATGAAACGATAATCAGATTTCTGGGCAATCAACACATTCTAGATAACAAAGTCATAGACATGCATTGTTGGTGTCTTCTAACGACCAAGGCGTGGCAGTGTCTGATGAGACGCGAGTGTTGCTCCAGCCTTCGACTCACGCAGAACTTTCCGAACCGCCCAGCCGAACACTCACGGCTTTGTAATTAACGAGGTGTTGATGCGAGCCTCACCTTTTTCTCTTTCGAAATTCTGTTCTACCTGCGTAACAAACAAGTCAAAAACAAGCCACGACAATTGTCCCAACCACGTGTGACGTTTTTTCTCGCGCCTCGACCGCGTCTGCGTCAGCGCGCGTCGCACGAGGTCACCCACAACAATGCGACGGGCGGGTCGACGCCAAAGTCTGACCGGGACAGATGTCGGCACTAAGTGCCGCGCGCTGAAGCGATGTGATGCATGCTGGCGCGGACAAATCGCGTGAAAAACGTTCCATGTGGTTGCGCCGTTACAGTAATTCGTTATTTTTTTTTTTTTTAGTAACATGTGCATGTACGGTGGCATATGGAATGGAGCGACATGATTTTATTTATTACGCTCTTTCGGTGGGCCGATGGGACCTTGCTCGTTCGTCGTCTCTTTCAGACACGTGAACGTTTTTGAAATAAAGTAACTAAACAACGTTTCTGGCTACTTATTCAAAAAAGTTACTGAGTACGTTACTCGCTACTGAGCTTCGAAAGGAATGCGTTAGATCAGCTTCAAGATATAACGCGTCATTTTCTCGTTACACTGAATGTGTCGTTGTTACGGAGCAGTAGCCGCTTCCAATATACTGTCATCGTTAATAATTCCTTCCTTTTTTAACGCGTTCTTTCAGGGATATCTGTGGCGATACTGAGGCACGTTGTGCGCATTTTTTTATTGTCTACCGAGGGTGTTCTCGTCGTGGAAATCAGAGGCACAAGGATGGGTGAGAAGTAGGCTGGGTGCTTGTGTTGTAGACATTTCCCTCCAAAAATAAGTAAATATTCTTGCTCGTTGCCCTATCAAAGAGTATCGAAAATATATTACTCGTCCTTTCTATTAAAAGCGACTAGGTCGTTACGAGCGTAAAGTAGCCATGTGCGAGTAAGGCGTTACTCGTAACTCGTTATGTACAACCCATCGTCTCTTGGTTCCCGAGTCAGCACCTCTCCCTCCCTGGACTCTTTGAGCGACAAGACCTTGGACACAGCCGTCGCCCCTTTTCCGTTCTCTCGCGTATCAGACAGGAATCGACGTACACCTGCCGCGAGACCTGCACTTGTGACTCCTCCGCGAAAGTCCGACCCCCGTTCTCGAAGAAAAGGGGGAAGCATGAATCTCCATCGCGGGTCTTCGAGCGCCGGAAGATCGCACAAGTTTCTTTCTCGACATCATCTGCCCCGCGTGTGTATTTGTTTGCCAGTGGAAACTCGCCGAGTTGATCCAGTTCGCCGACGAGGGATCGCACGCACGTCGCGTTCGCCGATGGCTGGCAGCGACAAGCTGCGCGCGACGGTGCCCCTGGATTGACCCGCTCGGGTCACGGAAAGGGGAGCGGAAGATTCGGAGGACGCACCCGACGGTCTACAACGGAGATTGCGCAGCTGCTGCGACGTCTTCGTTGTCTCGCCCGCGTTGCGCGTGACATAATACAAACACTCAGTTTCACCGTAAACGATAAAGTGTAAAGTGGACGCTACGAGCCATGCCCTCTAATTCGGCGCTGGGAACGCGTCACTTGACAACGCGTCCCATGCGTCGCCGCGCACAACCCACACCACCCGTGCTCCACTATGCGGAGACCAAGTCGTCTGCTCCTTGCGCAGGAGTTGCGGTGACGTCATAACGACGACGAGTTCTGATTGGCTTTGATTCAAAGGACAGTGGGTAGACCTCAATGTTACAGATTCCTTGATGTCTACCCACTGTTTTTTTCAATCAGCCAATAAGAGCTCGGCGTTCTGACATCATTGCAACCTGTGTGCAAGAAGCAGACGAACTTGCACTCAGCATACGTCTGACGGCAGCCGAAGCTACAATTCGCTGGAGCCAACCAAAAAGCACCAAAAGACCATCGTCATGGCGATCCTTGTCTCTGTAGGCTCGCGATCACAGACTCAAGCAATCGCGTACAAACAAACAAACAAAAAAAAAAGAAGCGCTGGATCGCGGCACATTTACTGTGCATAATTGGTTAAGTCAATGAAATAGCAAACGCACAAAGACGACGCCGCGTCGTGACGATGCACTTTTGAGCCTGCTCGATTGGCTTCGTATAGATCGTGGCTTCGACAGGGTATAAAAAATTCGAATCCCGAATCCTGTGTACTAAAATTTCAACGCGTCGTAGGATGCTCGGCATCGGGCTAAGGTGTAAGTGCTGAGTTGGCGTCATCCGACTCTAGTGGTGTTTCATGGAGGAACAAAAAAAGAACGGTCACAAACCTTCAATTGGATTTTTTTTTTTTTTTTACGGTAGTGTGGGGGCAGGTAAAATTTATGGAATAATCAACGCCCGTGAATAGTAGTACCCTTTAGCACCAAAGACCGTCATCACAGTAGGGGCGGCATTATGTGCCCCTTTACCTTGTGGTAGTCCCAAAAGCACCAACATTGCAGCCCTAGTGGCGGTGATAGGAGATCGTGCAAGGCTAAATCGAGCATCCTCGGTTTCGTGAATGGAAGGTGACGTAAGAGGTCCAACGTCTTTTTCCCTTTTCTGTTCTCTGCTTTCAAAAACGTTCGTTTTCTTTTCTTTCTTTTTTTTTTTTGTGTGTGTGTGTGTGTGTGCGTGTGTGTGTGGAGAAGTTGTGTAGCACCGCTATTAGAGCGTCGGGTTTGGCTCAGCTCAGGGAGCGTAAGCTGACTTTCGAGAAGGGTCTATTAGGCCGAAGCATCGATTGATCACGAGACCCGGCCTAACGCGGCGGCGGCAGCTCTGGCCAATTGCTGTCTGCGCTCGATCTCGTTGTGACGACGTGAAAATGATGGGGCAGGTGGTGTTGCTGCGCCCCTCCAAAAGGTCACGTGACCCTCACGCGGCCTCTGATTTGCTCCTGTGGCTCTTAGCGTCCTCTACGGTCCATCGTACGGTAAGATGAAACTGAGTAGCAGCAACCTGCAATTCTGTGTGGTTTGGCGTATCTAGCGATTGAAGCAAGAAACATTGGGTGTGCCTGGGAGTGGCGGCTGCATTGTTAAAACGTGAACTATTAATCTGGTGGCGCCGCTTAATCCAGTGTCTGAAGCAAGAAATACTGGGTAGGCCAGAAATCCGTGATCGCATAACATGCCAGTACGGCGGAAGCTACGGCGCTGGCAGGCCAATTGGAACGTGACTACGTATCCCCGGAGTGCGCTTTTAGTGCGAAGAAGTATCAGGCGTTTTGCTGCGTCATGCTCCAACATGTGTGCGTTGCGCTCGTATACGCAGCGCATATCTGAGCCGTCGGCACGCAATGGGGGGCTTATCGTTCACCCTTCGCCAAGTTACAACGAGACAGCGTATAACCGTGGGCTCTCATTCTGCCGGCGCCACCTGGCTGATACAGGCTGGCTGTAGTATAAAGGATCCGAGCACCTCTCCAAAGTTTGTGCCTAATCTGGATAGCGAGTTAACAAGCAAAACGTGCGTGCCCAGACCCAAAGAGAAAATAAATGCTCGATGAATCCGAACGGCACCCCAACACGGCGGACTTAATCTCTTAATTCCTAATCCCAGCTCAAAAGGAGCAAACTGTCGCCTTCCGTGCTTTGAAAACGCGTTGGCTTATTAACCGTCGGAGAGAATAGTACTTTGTTTGTTTATTTCTTTTCTCGTGTGTCTTCATGCGAAGCTCATCCCGCTTCTCGTATAATTAATATATCATCGCACAAAATTTCTGACCCTTGGCCCAATCTCGTCCTGTTATCGCATACCAGTTAGCGGTCTGTGTTTCGCACGCGCTAGTTATTTGTAGTTAGGCATAACGAAGCGCCGCAGTGTGTCCGTAA
Source organism: Ixodes persulcatus (assembly GCA_013358835.2). Taxonomy (NCBI): domain Eukaryota; kingdom Metazoa; phylum Arthropoda; class Arachnida; order Ixodida; family Ixodidae; genus Ixodes; species Ixodes persulcatus. The sequence continues at coordinate 960,986 of JABSTQ010011466.1, read as the reverse complement.
TCTACGAGATGCAGGCAGGGGCGGCCTTTCTTCCTGCACTCAATTCATGCTGCGCGTTCACAATCTATCCGCTTTCTAACGGACCGTCTTCATCGTCTGCAACCCACGGATTTTGTCCACGATAAACAAATCTGCTTAATGTAACATCTTTTTTTTTCGTCGTGCTTGTCTCGACTGCAGCGTCCTGTGACGGAAAGTGAAAGTAGAACAGCTTGCCCCGCGAGTTACTCACCGCCGATGTCCCCGTACTAGAAACGAAATTTCAGGGCGTACGAGGTGGGAAGGGGAGGTCGCGATACACCCACGACATCATCCTTGTTTACGATTCCTCCTCCCCCTCCTTCTGTGGCTGTGGGCCCCTGCCGTTCGCTCTTCGTATAAAAGAGGCCCACGGGGCCCTGTAGAACTTGCCGTCTTCTGGGCGAACTAGACACGTCCTGACTGTTATCATGGAGCCCCTGTGGATTTACCTTCGGCAAGATGTCCCGGATCGCCGCCTTAGGGGGTCCTGACCGGTTCTTCTTTCGATCTTATCGGAGATCTTTAATTAATTAACATCAGTAAGGTCCTAGTACAACAAGCGCGATAAGCCCAAAGTTTTTTGTCCGTCAGGGTATAAGTCACAGCTTTTAACAACTCGTCCAATCGTCCGCCTTTCTATGCCCTAGTCCTATATGTATAATAAATTTCTTGGTCCAATAAGCGCATATGATCAGATAAGGTGATATAGGAACATATAAGAACATATACGAACAATATAAGATATAAGAAGTTATAAGAAACTGCTTGAAAGTTTATATGTGTTCTTATATAAACTTATTGGATCATATGCGCTTATTGGTAAAAGAAATTTTAGGAACGAGAGTTATTCAATAAACATATCAAAACTGCGTAGATTAAATCGGGCGCATATATGCGTTCTTATATGATTTTATGTGATCATGTATGTTTTTTGAACAGATTGATTTAATTTTCTCCCCCACTGCGGTCGATAAACTCATCGAACACAAAGATTATTTCCGTTATGAAGTAGCGGGGGGAGGGACGGAGAGAATGCAGAAAAGTTTTCTTTTCTCACAAACCCGCAGATCAGTTTATCTTCGTGGCGTTTTTTATTGGAGGGGTGAAAAATCCCTACCACTCCGTAGCCGAACAAGAGCAACACATACGTATGACGTCACGACAGATAATATCAGCTAAGACCAACATGTTTGATGGTCTCTAAAAAGCGCGAGGGAGGCTTTCCGGTAATGGCATTCTAAAATCAACACCGTCGAAGTTGACAGTCTGATACCGTCCCTATTCCCGCCGATAAAGCGGAATTTACTGAAACACGTCCCTGCCCTTCCATTAAGTTCCTTTCTCTCGGCCTTTTGGATATGATCAACGCTACTAAAACACTCAGTTGGGAAACTCACCCTTGAAACCCGGGTCGCTGGCGTCCACCGAGACCGAGCTAAATACGATACCAGCGCCACCCTTTAGCGACGAGTCGAAACGTGAAAGTTGCTTTATATGGCTACTGCTAGAGTCACTGAATGTTCCCAGAGTACCGAAACTCCCAGGCTCGAGGAGCCAAGATGGCGGCTCAATCTTTTTTTCTTTATTGTGATCACCAGGAGCTTTTAGAAAGCATGTTTTTGCGTGAAAGCAAACGAAAAAAGCTCTTTTTGTAGGAACTCTTATTGGAGATTATTGCAAAATGGCAGGTGCGTCATGCTTACTTAAATATTTAGTTTACAGGATTTGGCAGCACAATTAATATTGTTTTTATACAAGCATGTATCACCGGTGGTTTCAGGCAGCGCGTCCCGACCTGGGCGCGTCCTAACTTCAGTTGTAATCACGGCGCGTCCGCTTGGGAGACGGGGTTGGCATCCCTGAGACCCCTTCCACCTTATAGACGCTTTACACACGCGCCAGATTAGAGCCGCCATTGCTGACCTTCTCTTGTCTCACCGAGATACCGAGCCACTGAAACGGTCGTCGACGAGCCTCCACAAAGGAAAATGCCAAGGAGAAGGACCAATTGAATCTGAAATGGCAATGACGTAGCCTGGAATGGTAATGACGAAGTGAATTAAACGGAATAAGAGGAAACAAAAACTGAGCGTCGGTTATGGCGGCGCCTATGAACAGCTGCTGCAAACCATCTATATGGAGTATTCACTGGCGGCCATAGCTGTGTGCGCGAATTTTGAGCGCGTGCTGATGGCGAGCTTCCACAGTTCTTTTGCAACGTGCATTCCGCACCATCAAGAGTGCCGGTCTTAGCAGCCTATTGATGTGAGCTCGTCCTGAGCATGCGCTTTAAACAGCACGCACAAATATGGCATCCAGTGAATACTCCTTATATGTTTTTGCTCCAAAACGGCCAATTAAAGCCAAAATAGAACTCACCGCGGACGCTATCGAATGCGGTACTGCGTGCAGTTCCCCGACTGGCCGGAGGAGAAATGTGGGCGCTGCGATCGCCATTAGCTCGGTTACGGTGGCTATTAGCGGCGAGATGTTTTGGTGGCGCCCTCCTACGGTTCCCCCTTGTGACGTCATTACCTTGCAAACAACAAGTTCGATGGTGTTTGTAAATAGCATGGTGGAAGCTTGAAATCATTGCGCTCTTAAAGGAACACTGCCAACACCGTCAAAATTAAAGTTCTTTCATTCCTCTTATTTCCGTCGATGATAAATCCTTTTCTGACGTCATAGTCAGCGTTCGGCCAATCGTGGAAGGCCGACCACAGTGACGCTTTCGGTCGCGCACGTCGCCAATAGCTATAGCGGCTATAGCTTATAGCCACCATAGCTCGGTTCGCGAGTAGGGATCGGTGCCACGTTTTCAGAGCAGGCTCTATGGCAGTTTCCCAACTGAAAGGTTCTAGTAACGTCGGATATGATTAAAGTGTAGCCAGATGTGGCTATGTGAGAATCAGCCGAGTATCGTTGTCCTCTTTCGGGCGGATTTCGACTTCTGGCAATAGTCTCCCCGTCGGCGGAATAAACTCATTTTACTGTTGTTGTTGTTTTTGAAATGTTGACTATTGGCCACGTAGGCTGCCAGCGGCGCCGAAGTGATCGACTTGCCAAGGTTATCCAAACTGGGATTAATTCTGCTGTTGTGATCAGAAATAAGACTAATGTCAGGGTGTCAATATTAAAGGGATACTGAACCAAAGAATTTAGTGTCCATAATAAGTGGCGCACGTTCTTTCCACGAGCCAGTAGCCGCCGGTGTGCGCGAGCACACGCAACGAAAATGATGTCAAAGACCTCCATTCGCGCTTAAGAGGACAGTGAAATCCATGGGCTTCAGGCCAAAGGAGAATAAAGACAGGCTTTTCACCTCTACAAGTGAAAGCTACGTGCTTGTTAGACCAATTAATCGCTTACCTTTTACACCAGACACCACTGTGTAGATGAAAAACGTGTCTTTATTCTCCTTTGGCCCGAAGTTGGAATGTTTTTCACTTTACACGAGCTTACTGGTACTAGTGGGACTTGAGGATACTCGCACGCAACGCCACTGGCCAAGAAACTCCTTTGTTGCGGTGTAATTTCAAGGACAAAAGCGACCATTTTCATTCAATCTCTCCTTTGCGAAATTCGATGACGTAACGTGGGGATCGCAGTACACTCCAATGACAATATGTGAATGTGGTTCATAGATTGGACCCGAGCATTGCGTGGGCACTCGATTTGGGCTCGTGATAATTACTAGCTCGAGAAGCATTCGGGTAGTGGCCCGTGTCCAATCGCTGCAACGACGACAATAGCCGAGCCATAACAATGTCTGGAACTCAGCGCGTGTCCTGTGCTTTGCCAACACCAGCGCGTGGCAATGATCCACATTGGCGGCATATAATCGGTTCCAGGTCACGTGGCCGCTTGTTCTGGCTGCGAGTTGAGGGGGTGAACGCTGCTCGTTTTTCTTTAATTTTTTTCTGGGACTTCTATTGCGTGTGGTGAAAAACGAACGCGTGTTTCATGGGTCATTAATGTCAGGGATCCGTTCTAAGTGGTATTTGCGCAAAGTACACACATTGTTGCATCGCCCCTTTAACCGCGAATGGAGGTCTTTGACGTCATTTCTGTTGTGTGTGCTCGAGCACCCCGTGGCAGCTGCTGGCTCGTGGAAAGAACGTGCGCCACTTATTATGGAAACTAAATTCCTTGGTTCAGTATCCCTTTAACGGTAATGTTTTAAGAACGCCATGACTCCAAACATCCATCGTACACAACCGTCGATTCGAACATGCACCACCGAATTTGTCGTTCACAACTGATAATCCTGACCCTGACGTCAAGGCTAGGAACTATGAAAGGACGTCACTGAACGCGCCTGCACACTATGAGCCCTAGCACTAGCCTCTCGCTTGAAAGACTGTCATGGTCGCTCGTGAGTTCATGGAACGCGTCGTCTGCTCCTGCCCTCTTCCTCATTGCTACCCTCCAAATGCGGCGCTGGCTTGCTTGACTGCCTACTCTAAGTCCCCTCAAGTATTGAAAGCGTAGTGACTGTGGATTGTCTGGGGCAAAACTGAGCTGTTCCTTTGGTACTGCGGACATGATTTTCCGGGCATATCCTGAATAATTAATTACATCCACTCTGACGCAGGAGACACTCACGCAACACGCATGTCGAGTTGACTTCCATCTCGGGGTGCTAATCACTGATATCTACAACCACTATACCTTGTCTCATCCTACGATGGACTAAAGGCCAAAGCCACGGGCCGCCAGGTCTAATCACGTTCCAAGCTATACTATGACACGCTTAACATTGATTACGGGTGGACGAGTAATTCTCTAATCCAAAAGCGCCGCATCATATCTATAGCTTCGACACTGCAAAGAGCCTATATGTCGTGGCTTTCTTTGCGATGTAAAACTGTTTAGTCACTCAGTGCACTTCGATTCGAATCACTGTCCACCCGTCCCCTCATCAGTGATCCGAGACGCGGGCACTGATACGTGCATCAAAGCGAGATACCGCACAATGGACCTCTTGGCGAATATGTGCTGCCACCTAGACACGCGAATCGGTTCGAGACTAGGTGACTGGAAAACAACGCGCGCCCAAGGCCTCTCCCACCCGTTCCACACGCAAAACGTCAGGCTACATCCTGTTCACCCATTGCGGCGATGTGACCTAGATACGGCTCCCCCAAGCTCACCTTTGTCCCCATCGTGCGTAATCTTCCGCCCCGAGGTCGACACAACGAAACCGCTCAAAGGTGAGAAATGCAAGATGGCGGATTGTTTGGAACTAGATACTCTCGAACCCAGGCGCATGAAATACTACGCACATGCGCACCGCGTATTTCTACAAAAGGTCCATTCCTAAGTGGCTCGTGATTGGATCTGGCGGTCCGTAGCTTCTGCCTTTAGTCCATCGTAGGGTGAGACGAAGTATAGCTCGTGCCTGCCCTTACGTTTTTTTTTTTTTGTTTTTTTTTAATTCTAGGTGTATACAGAATTATTTCTTTGGCGGCAACTCAGGAAATGTGTTTGAGGCAAGAGTAATTTAAGACACATTATTATTTTATTGTTGTTAAACATTTGGAAGAAGTTTTTTTTATATTTTTTGTTATTGTCTTTCTATTCTTAAAAAGTTGACATTAACACTGTTGTAGAAGTAGTCAAGCGTAATTCGATGGCATTATATTTTGCGAGTTCGCCTGTTTGTCGCTTTTTTATATATCACTTGCGGAAATAGATTATGCGATCTACAAGAATAAATTGGTAAATATCTTCTATCTGTGAATGATATATTCGCGTGACCGACCTTTTTTATATGGTTTTCGATTCGGAGAGGTTCAATCCCCCCGATATATAACTGGTTTAAGATATGTAAACGCTGATATGTTTCAAGAAAAGTAGAAGCTTCTTAAAATTTATTCACTGCCAAGTTGGCGCATAGCAACGTGACCAGACGATTAAAGACATCATTACGAGAAAATGAAGATGGTGCCTTAACGGAACATAAGACCGTAGATCAGGAGTTTACGCGCCACTTAGATCATTATGCAGGCTATCATGCCACAATGTGGCATGATAGCCTGCATATGGTGCCTTAACGGAACATAAGAACGCAGATCAGGAGTTTACGCACCACTTAGACAATTATGCAGGCTATCATGCCACAATGTGGCATGATAGCCTGCATATGGTGCCTTAACGGAACATAAGACCGCAGATCAGGAGTTTACGCACCACTTAGATAATTATGCAGGCTAACATGCCACAATGTGGCAAGATAGCCTGCATATGGTGCCTTAACGGAACATAAGACCGTAGATCAGGAGTTTACGCACCACTTAGATAATTATGCAGGCTATCATGCCACAATGTGGCATGATAGCCTGCATATGGTGCCTTAACGGAACATAAGACCGCAGATCAGGAGTTTACGCGCCACTTAGATAATTATGCAGGCTATCATGCCACAATGTGGCATGATAGCCTGCATATGGTGCCTTAACGGTACATAAGACCGCAGATCAGGAGTTTACGCGCCACTTAGATAATTATGCAGGTTTTCATGCCACAATGTGGCAAGATAGCCTGCATATGGTGCCTTAACGGAACATAAGACCGCAGATCAGGAGTTTACGCACCACTAAGATCATTATGCAGGCTATCATGCCACAATGTTTCGGGTTAAAATTAGACTAAGTGAAGCAGTTCGAATTGTTTAACAAATTGACAGTCAGGATCGGTTAAACAACAAATCGCAACTTGGCGAAGCTGGAAACAACACTCTATAGAACTTTTCACCGGGTAACATTAACAAGCGCCACAAAGACAGCGTATTCAAGGAAGAACGCTATTTTGGTATCTTCAGTAAATTAAAGGCCCCAAAAAATGTACTCACATTACTCACCTCTTCCCTCGGTCGCACGCCAGAACGTTCTGACCTACTGCTGGTGTTCTCTCACTCGAACACAGATAGGAATGCGGTTTTGAATGACCTCTACAACAAAACAAATCAACCGCCGAACCACAGTATCAACTAAGCGATCGATGCAGCTAAAAAATTACACAAAATAGGTTCAAAATTCAGCATTACATATCAAAACATAATTGTTCCCACATACCCCCCTCTTGTACGGAAAGCAGGGACGTAGTGCTTGTAGCCTTCGCTGTTTTACACGTTAGGATGGGGCACAATATTAATCGCAGTCTAAAATAAAAAAAGCGTTCGCTCGTTTGTTCTGTCGCGCACTATGCAACGCAAAATACGACATATTCAACGGCGCAATTCCACAAAACGGACTTCCCATCGTTGCGGAAGTTGTGCACCAGATGGCGCGACCTGTCCTTTATAGCCTCCTTTATAGTCCCAGACATTTTAAAAAGGTATAAAAAATGTCAGGGGAAGGAATATCCCCCTTCGTCACTACCAAACACCTTATCTCTCTCTCTTGCCCTTTCTCTCTCTCTCTCTCTCTCTCTCTCCTGAACATTTTTTACGGCACTTCCTGACCCCTGATTTTTTGTTTTGTTTGTGTGTGCTGGTCGTACCCCTCATCTATGAAACACTACCAACGACACTAGCCGTGGAGCCGGCGGGGGCGCCGCGCCTGCGCCGTAGGGGAGCGTGATGGCACCGCTGGAACGCCGTGCGAAAAATGAACACGTGGCACGCTGCTTGTAGGAAGGCTTTCGCATTCCTACACGTAAGCAATCTTAAATTTCTTCGGCGTGTTTTTCTTTCTTTTTTTTTTTGGGGGGGGGGGGGGTATTTGTTGTTAACTAAGCTTCATCCGGGTACTGCATTGACTCCTCCCAAGTTTCCAGCCTGTGTACTCGGAGGGACTGCATATTCCTCATCATTTCCGAGACACGCAGAAGATGTACCACAAACAACGCTTCTCATACGGTGACGTCCCTGCACGGTGGCAATCCTTTTCTCTAACATTCCTCCCCCCCCCCCCCCCCCTACAGTCAGCTTTTAGCAGCCATCGAGAGTAGCTATTATCCTTCCATGTTTAGTTAAGGTGTATGCCCCGAGCTTCTGTCTTCGGGCCCCTACTTTGTTCTCACCTATGTAGTCGCCCCTTCAAAGCGTCCTTAAGCGTGCTTCCGAGAGGTGTAATTTGGGGAACACTAAAAAAATACTCCGTTTCACTTTGCGTCCGGCCGCGTCCGTACCCTAAGATCCGATGGAGGCAATCACGCAGCTACCGGATCCGTTCATCATCACGGCGCTCGCTCTCTTTTTGGGCTTGCTCTCACCAAACAAGCCAATCACTCATAAAATAAAGCGCAGGGCAGTGGCCCTTTCAATGTGCGTGATCGGTCAAGTCCGCGATTGTCATATGGAGCCCTGCGCACGAAACAGTTTGATCATCTGCATCTGATCCGCTTATGCGTACTTTGTATCCATTGCATTCAAACCGCATCCTCGAAATTCGGAACCGGATCCAACCCTCCCAGTCCGAAAATTCGTGTTATATCTTAAAAGCGAGCTTGAATTATAAAAC